>JARHVA010005734.1:397500-440000 GCA_037957365.1 Torreya grandis | reverse complement strand
CCATTAGCCAACTTGACCTATTACTTTAGAGATTTACATCCCTATTTCCTTTTGTCTTGATTTGGTTATTTTAAAAGTACTAAATAGTCCTACACTAATGTCCTCAAATTTATAAAACCTATCCTCATGTATGTACAACATAACATATTCATTTAAATTCTTGTTTTCTTGTAGTATACCCTTGATCACTATTTACAACTAATAAATTTGAGCATAGGCTACTTCAGGTGTTTTTTATTCCAATATTGTATCCTATCCTAGTTTTTATCTAGCTACTAGAGTTAAACCAAAAAATGGTTCAACATTTTGGAAGGTTAACTTTTCACCTCATACCATAGCCTTCTTCTCAATTAATCATTCTATACTAGTAGATTCTAGATTAAACTTGACTCTTACTGATGACTTAGTCACTTTCAAAGTAGGGATCTCAACATGTTCCTCACTTTAAGTTTTGAGATCATACATTTGAGTACCACCTAACCCCCCAAGGGTAGTCATCTTTCTCTCTTTCTCTTGTTACTATAGCTCTAGAATCCAAGGTTTGAGTTCCTCATGAACATTAATGTTCACTGACTTTATGATGGCCCATTAATGTTGTAGCATTAGGATCTTTTTTATCTTTACATATACAAACCATTTAGGAATGGTTGGACCATTAATGGGATTTTCATCATTGAACATGTTGAATTCACTTAGAGGGTAAGCATTATCCTAGGCTTCTTAGTTTAAGCAAGAACCAATGCTAATTCAACCTTTCTCTTTTGAGGAATAATAACTAGAACTAAGTCCAAAGATACTTCCTTCCCATTTTCCCTTCATGCTTCCTCAACTTGGGGTTGAGGCTCTCCTTCTTGAGCTTCCTCTTCATTAGAAACATAGGCATTAACCAGTGCTTCTAAGGCATCTTTCACTATCTCTCCATCATGCAATGCAATCATATCAATATATTAAATTAGAGACATTGGCTTCTTAGGTTGGGCATAAGAGGTTACTCCCTCATTGGGTCTTTCTTTAAGCTTCTCTTTTCATGCACCTTAGTCAGTTGGTGCTTTGGGCCTTTGGATAACAAGTGCCTCTAATTATTTTAGAGGAGGACTAGTAGATGGTCCTCAAAGTAAATGGTACTATAGAATATTCATCTACCAGATTTCACTAGATGGTTTCTCATCTCTTGTCAATGTAGCCTTGAGTTGAATGTTGTGCCTTTTAAATCTTGTCAGGACCTCAAAAAATAAATATGCCTAGATATACATGGTATAATAGACACCAAGTTGATTTTCATACTTCATGTTTATTTTCTTGGCCTTCAATTTATTAACAACATTGTCTTTGGGGTCCCATTACCTTAACTCATCAAGTTATAAGTTGAATGAGTCCCTGTGCCTAGATATATTGTCTACACTATCCCAATTCTATAGCACTATTTGACTGATGGTTAAAATAAATAGATGTATTAGCCCCTTCCTCTTTTATTTTCATTTACTATCAATTCCATGGAATAACTAGTATGTAATCTCTTGCTTAGCCAGCTTGGTGGGCACATAAATTGGCAACTTAAGAGGTTGGCATAGGGTTCTTTCTATCCTGATTATAATGCAATCAAGATATATCCAAAGATCTCCAATGAGTTCCAAATATTTTTTGATTAATGTACTTCCCTCATCATGGGTAGCCTTGTAATAGCCTCAAACAAGGTTAGATATACATAGTCACAAATGAATTGAATGTGGTTCATATATTTGAATATGTGTAGTTTAGAATAATAATGGGAGATTATCTACCTTCCCTCAGGTGAATAGTTCTTGATGTTAGGTATGGTTGTGGTGGCTAATAGGGCATAAAAAAAGGTAATACATCATAAATAAGTGGTTTCTAGTCTTCTTATTTATAGCAAAAATTTGTTGTTTCAGGTAGACACTAATTAATTCTCCAATAAGAGGGGTGAGTCTTTTCTCAACCATGAAATATACATAAGGGACCCATAGTTTTTTGAAATAATTGGTGGATGGGGCCCCAGATAGTGTATTCAGTAAATTCATGATCATTATAATCACTAACCTAAATTAGGAAATATGGATTCTTCCATTAGTGTTAAAAAATACTTGGGTTCCTAAATATAAACAAGGGACTAGGGTGGTCTTTAGGTCATTTTTTCTAGACCATTATTTAATAGTTGGAAAGTCTGCTTGAGGGATGGGGATTTTGTAATAACTCTAAAAGGCCATAGGGGAAAAGTAAGAAAACTTGTTAAAATTATGTTCATAAATGATCATGTCCTAAAAAAGTCTATAATTTTTGTTTCTACATGGTGGAGATTGACCATTTAGATAGAGACTATGTCATAATACCTCTAGCAAATCATAGCAATCTTTTCATCCTCCTTAATGATTCCTATAACCCTTCAATGACCCAAAATAGCTTAGACTAGTTGTTGTCCATAGTATTCAACACTACTTTATCCAATATAGTATCTTCAAAGACTCTTTCATCTACATCCAAAGTCAGGTATAGTTCTATGTCTTCTATGTTCTATTTCTAGGCTATCATGACTATAAGTTTTGAAAATTGCTCACTAGCGGCCTATAAATTTTATATAGATCAATTTGTACTTGCTTAGATGTCAATTGGGCTCTTTCTAATTTCACTGTGGTTAATTTGGGATGTAATTAGGGCTTTAAGTCAAGGCTAGGGATTCTCTATAGCTTTAATGGTGATGGTTTACCTAGACTTATGTGAATTAGTGCCTTGGATTTGATTTAGACCTTTGAATTTATATGTTTGCTTTTCTAATCCCTCAAAATATCAAATTTTGTCATATTTTTCCCATGTGGTGCCTATGGGGCATCCTATTGGTAGATTTCATGGCACTTTTCATAATTATTTTAAAGAACTAGTTGTTGCCTTTTAAAATATGCCTTTTCTTTCACACCATTTGATCTTCATTTACAGATCAACATAGACCATTGATCTCAATGCCACTACTTTCACACTAATGGTCCTTATCTACATTGAGCTTCATGATTGTGTCACTTGGTAGTTCTATGGGATTTTGGGGCTCTGTACATTACCATTCCATGCATTACCATGCTTCTTCCACATGGTGGTCTCACACTTTCCTAGAACTCTATTGAAAAGTCCATCCTGGTTTTGCACTATTTGATCTTTCTTGACTAATCCTATATGAGTCATATATCCTACAAATACACACTAAATTTAGTCAACATTAGGGCATAAAATGAAATCAAGCTAAATAATTTAGTCTATAGTTCTTTCTTGTGTTAATAAACATGAAATGAACATTAGACCAAAGTATTTAGGCTAAATTTAAAATATATTAAAAGGGGGGTCCTGAATTACAAAAGGCTCTAATGTAAGGTTTTAACCTAGGGGTTTTACATGTTAATGAACATGATTTATATTAAAACTTTTAAGCTATGTTTTAAGGTAATGGGACCTTTCATTAAACTAACCCTACTATGCTCAAAAGTCTATGGAGCATATATAGACTAAGGTTCAAGTGAATGTTTAAAAACACAACTAGATTCTAGAATGATATTCAAGCTTAGCCTATGTAAATTTAAACTTAGTTATAAGGATCTAAAGTCTAAAAATGGATTTAAATAGACCAGATTAATGTATAAAAGACCAATTTTGACATTAAAATTCAAGTCTTAAGTGCATTTATATTCTAGGTGAAATAATATCTAGAGCTAAATTTTGGAGGTCTCATGGATGTCAATAATGGCCTTGTGAGTGTTAATGACATTCACATGAATGTTAAAAATTAATCTCTAATAAATTTTCATACATGGATAAAATTTGATGACCTTATGAATGTTAATGATAGCCTCATGGTCATAAAATTATGGGTGTGAGAGCATCAAATTTAAGTCCTAAATGTAGTTGGTTCCATAGGAAGCTTGGGTTTAATATGCTCCATCAGATTATCTCTTATGAGTAAGTACAAACCATAAATCATGATCTAAATATATTTATGATAATGGTCCCTTAAATAATTAAAAAAACATAATACAAGATCTTATCCCAAGGTCCTTTTAATATTAAGCTCGAATGCTAGAGTGCCATATGGAAACTTAACAAGGATCTTGAGATTTGACTCTATTGATCCAATGAAGAACCTATAGTGCATTTATCTCTATATATTTTTATGCAAGCTATCAATTATGATTCAAGTTATCAAATGAGATTGGCTTGATGGATTAAGGCCTTTTATTTTGAGTCTTATTTTGCTATGTCTAATCAATGTTTCTTGATGATGCATGAACCATCGATCTTATGAAGAAGTAAGATATTTAAGTTAGAGCTTAGGATAAAATAAAACAATCATCTAAAGTCTTAGGGATAAGGTCTTGTTTATGTTAAAAAATATGAACAAGGCCTTACGACTAAGACATTATGTTAAGTATTGAGAGGGACCATGAAACATAAAGTGAGGATGAGCTACGAAAGTAAAGGATCATAAAAACATGAAAGTTAGACATAATTTTAAAACAAAAGGGAAAAAAGGAGGGAGAAATATAAAAGAACCAAACATGATTTCTAGGCTAGGGCTTGGTTGTGTTAAGAAATAATATTAAGTCTTAGCATAAAAAATTAAACTTAGTTCATTTCATTTTCTAAATTGTTCCCACCAATTTTTTTCCCATGAAATTAGAATTTAAACTAAAGGATCTAAGCAAGGATTTTTGAAGGAGGGTTTTAAGATGTTCAGAACATGGATTTAATATTGATTTCCTATAGGCCAAAGGCTGGTAAAATCCTAAATGAGGATTAATCTATAAAATTCAAGTGTAATACACTCAATGAATGTCCCATAAAATCTATAATTGAAACATGAAGATCCATTGTTATCAATATAGGGTGAAGTTAAAGCATGATCATGAATAAATAAGCCACCCTTATTAGGTGTGGATGATCTTTGAATAAAAATAATTTGAAAAACATTTCAAGTTTTTAGTGTTAAGGTTAAAAGTTGCACAAGGGTCCCTATTTTTTAGAAATGGGGGGTATGTTGATCTCAAAAAATCATGAATTCTAGGGGAAATAGAGAAACATGTTAAAACTTAAAGAATCTAGTTTAGAAAAACAACTAGGTCACTTATTCCACTTGGCCAATGCCATTATTAGGATTAGTTCATGGTGAAACAAACCCTGCATCTATCGAATTAGGGTTAAACATCAAGATATATCCATGTTATGTGTGTGCTTTGATTTCACTTACTATTTGTCATGGGATTTAGGAGATAACATTTAGGTTTCAAGTCTTTAATAGTTAACCATGACTTTGGAACAAGTTTGGATACTCTTAATCCCCATGCTCTTGGTTCAGGGAAGGCTTGGGCATTGCTCTACTACTAACTAGGCATATATAGTCTTGATAAAGATGCCTTTAGCTCCACTCACAACATTGATCCACTACTATCCAAGCATTCATAGCCCTAGTGGAGATTACTAGAATCACCTTTTCTTGAAAACCTTTTTGATTTTGTAATAATCTCTTATTTTTGCATTTTTTAGATTTTATGGGATTTATATCAAAGGTTGGGAACTAGGATAGCCAATTTTAAGGATTTGGTCATGTTTTTTATCCTTAGACAATTACCCATGGTTTCAAACTTTGCCCCAGGTAAAGATATTTGTTAAGTTCAAATATGACTATGCCTTAATAGTTTAAAATTTCATTCTACATGCACACTTCTTAAAACCAATTTTAGATCAAAAAATGCTTAAGTCATCATGGAATAGTTAACCTATTAACCAGTCACTAATATTTTATTTAAATTATAACATCAAGTTCATATTTCAAACCCATGGTCATGACTTGCTTAAGAGTTATTTGAATAATCCTACATTTTTGAACTTGTAAAGTTATTTGAATAATCAAGTGAACTTTGAGTTAAGGGTTATTAAAAGTAACTTATTAGAAGAAAGGAATAAATTAATAGAAAACAAGCACATAATGAGGAAAGCACACAATAGAAAGCAAATTCACAATAAGAAGCAACAAAGTAGGAAGCAAAGGAAAAGAAAGAAAATATATACAATATACAAACAAGGGATAGGAAAGAAAAGGACAAAAGGAAACTAAAATAGCCTACCTACACTAATTTTAACCATCCTTATAGATTTATTCCATAAAGATCCCAGGTGGAGTAGTATAAAATTAATGCTTGAGATATTTCCCATTAATGGGCAGTGTGAACTTTGCTCCTCATATATATTTTAGTTTGAGGGTGTTAGCTCCAAGTGTTTCTAAAATTTTGTAGGGGTAAATCCATAGAGGTGTGAATTTACCATGTTTTCCTTTAGGCTTAGATGCCTTGTCCCAAAGAACTAAGTCTCCCTACCTGAACACCTTAACCTTTGATCACTTGTCAAGCCACCTTTTCACTATGTTCTAGTGCTTACTAAAGTTATCAAAAGATTATTCTCTAACATCCTCCATCTAAACTATGTCAAGTAGCCTTGATTTTATAAATTCTTAGTCTTCTTCCATATACGCTTGAATTAACTTGTAAGTTGGTAGCTTAAGTGTGATGGGGAAGATGGCATCTTAGATATATACAAATAAAAATTGAGATTCTTTAAATACCTAATTGACTCTTTTTCTATCTACCCAAAGGGAATATTTAAGGAGTTTATGCCATGTTCTAGGTTTATCTACAATAGACTTCTTAATTTCCTTCATCAAGTTCTTATTTTTTGATCTAGACACTCCATTGCCTTGATGGTAATGGTTGAATGAGAACTCAAGTATAACACCATTATCATATGCCCATTTTGTCATTTATATGTATATGAATTTAGACCCATTGTCACATACCAAAGAGAGTGGGGTCCCAAATATGATGCATATGTTTTCTTCTAAAAACTTGATCACTTCTTCAGTTCTGCACTGGTTAGTAGCTACTAATTTAGTCCATCTAGTGTAATAGTCAATATATATTAGAACATATTTATGGCCTTATGATGAGTTGGGATTGATGACTCCAATGAAATCCATCCCCCATTGGGAGAAAGGTTTGTCAATCATGACCGGTTGTAAAGGCATGGCTACCTTTGGCTCTTTTATGATGAAAATATGGCATGAATGACATTCCCTCACATGCTTATAAGCATATTTAAATATGGTGGAAAATAGTAGTTAAAATTGAGGATCATATGAGTTTTTATCCTTCCATAGGGATGCCCACTTCCCAAATTTTCATGAAATGTGCTCATGATCTTATATGCCTCTTCCTTGGATACACATCTTAAGTACACACCTTCAAAGTTATTTGTGTATAAGACTATATTCTTGATCAGATAGTGAGTTTATTTGAGCCTTAGGGCTCTTTTATACTCCCTGGTTAGTCCTAAAAGACAAGTTCCATTAATCATTAAGTGAATGATGGGATCATACTAGTCATTAGGTTTAAAACTCTGTTGATTAACAACCTACATAATACTTAGTTTGGGGATAGTATTGACAATCATTTAAATCAAACATTGACACCTTATCAATCTTGTAGTCTTCATCTCTATGTCATATTCTTAAAGAACAAACATCTACTTACCTCTTCACTCTCAAAGTTCACATTGGATTAGCAATAACTTAGTTTCCAGGTCTATTAGAATGGTATGCACTTTATTTATAAAGATGTAGTGTCTAAATTTATTGATGACTTTGACTAATGCAAAAGATTCTTTATCAATTAAAGGATAATTTGACTCAACATTTTTCAATTTAGTGATCATGAAAGCAATTGGATGGTCACACCCATTCATCTTCTAAGTTAAAATAGTAGCAATGGTGTGCTCAGAGGCAAAACAATATAGAAAGAAGTCTTTTGAAAATTTTGGACTTATCAAAATTGGGGCTTGAATGATTGCCTTTTTGATGTCCCCAAAGTCCTTATTTGATTCCTTATTCCATAATATTTTAGCATCCTTATTCAGAATATAATTTAATGGTTTGAAAATTTCTAAAAAGCCATCAAACTTGTCTAAGTAGATCATTCCCTTAGGGATCTTTTGTCATTAAGTTGAATGACTTTGCCATCAAACTTGTCTTCAAGGGTGGTTTCATCAAATTCATCTATGATTTGGGCCTCAAAGGCTCTTGAATTGGCCATGAAGTTTAGGATTGGTTGGTCATCATTAAATACCTATAGATGGTTTACATTTTCTAAGATAAAAGGACAAGATATCAACTCAATGCTAAAGTTTGGTAAATCTTGGTTAGGCATGAGATTAGATGCCATAGAGGCTATCCCATCAACAACTTTATTTGCCTCCCTAGGAATGGAAGTAACATTAAAAGCATCAAAATACTCAACTAAATTACAAAATATAAATTTATACCTCTTAAGGTATGACAATTTACACTGATATTTATTTTTTACTTGATTGACTACTAATTCTCAGTCACCATAAACTAGCAATTCCTTGACTTTATTTTTTATGGAAAATTGTAGTCCTAGAATGAGAGCCTCATACTTTATGATATTTTTGATAAATAGAAACTAGAGTCTATAAAAATCATGATATTTATTACCAATAGGGTCAATTAGAACAATGCCTACCCTAGACCCATATTTACACTTAACACCATCAAAATACATCTTCCATGATCTAGGAATGATATGAAAAGGTTTATAATCACCTACCTTAGTGGTTTTAAATGTGAGGACCCCTAAATAAAATTCAATTATATTCACTTTTTCATTGATATAATTATATTTTATGATCATATGTTTCATCCTTGGTTCTCTTTCAACTCTAGTCTGGTTTGGAACTCCTTTTCAAGCCATCCACAAATGCAAATAGTCTATAGACATATATCCATTTAAATATTTAAAACCATTCTCTACATAAAATTAGTTTGTAGGAATCAAGTATACCCACCACTTGGATGTCTATGAATTATTGGACTCTTGTCTCAAAAGCCAGTTTCATGCGAACATTTAATAATTCCACAATAATTTTGACCCTAGACTTATCTAATTAGGTGACAATCTTATCAGATTTAATTGGGGTAAAACCAAGCTATTTATAAATACATGTAAACATAATATTTGTAGAGGCACCAAAATTCAATAAACAATTATACAAGTTCTTACCAAACATTCTGACCGTAAGTAGGAAAGGTGGAGACTCTATCTTAGCTTTGTACATAAGAACATTGGAATTATCATCTTTGGGTGGCTTTATAGGTTTTTTAGATAAGGATTCTAGAAATAGATCCATTTGTTCAATGATCTATGTCAATTCAGGCAATGTGATATTAGATTTTATTTTCTTCATGTCCTCTACAATATTATACCTATTCTTATTAGAAGAAATATATGCATCAGTACTTTGTTTAGAAGTACTTCCCTTTAGAAGTTCTAGGTTGTTATCTGATGTAGTATCTAGAGGAGTGCCAAAGTTGTGAGGAGTTGAAGTAGTCAAAGGTTATCTCTGATATTTGATCCTTAGAGGGTAGGTCTTCTTCAAAAATTGATGGAAACCATGAACTTCTTCAGGAACATCATAAAGTTCATTATATTCTTGGAAGGGGAAATAAAATGTTTCCATCACAAATTCTTGGTTAGTAGATTTAGATCCTAATGTGCCTGCACCATTATATTTATTAGGCACTAACTCAAAAGTGTCAAAATATTCCTAAAATGATTTAAACTCTTTACAAAACTCAATGAAATCAACTTCTCCATGCTTAAAAGTGCAATGAAATCTATAATAATTAGGAAAATCAATACTAATAAGGTTTATATCCCTAATTTTCTTATCATAAGATGATTCATTATTATTATTGTTATGAAAACTATCATTATAGAATATATTATTAGTATTTTTAAATCTTTAAAATGAGAATTTCCTATATGAGCTTTCACTAGTATGGCTAACCTACTTTTGAAACTAAATAAAATTAGTGCTAAGTTTTTGGACCATTTTTAGAATAGAGTCATTCTCACTCTTGGGAGTTTAAGAGTTATGAACCTAGTTAGAACCAAAGGTTGGTACCAATGATTTTTGATCATTTGTATTAATCCCAATGGTATCATCACTTATAAATCCTAAGTTTTGATTAGGGGTAGTATGGCTCAAGGGTAATTGGTTTAATGCTAGGATCTGATTCAGGACAGGCATAGTTTGATTGCTTTTAGGAAACATATTCAATGTGAGCATATGTGGATTAACATTTGGGATGGAATAATCCATTTGTCCTTAAGGTTAAATTTGATCGTTAATGATCACTACTTCATAATAAGCATGGGCCACAGTGGTTATGAATGGAATAGATCTCTTAAGGAACACAAAAGGCATAGGATTTACTGCATCTTTATAGATTTATAAAGCCAAAACATCATCAAGTTTGTAGGGATATATGGTCTGGCTATGTATTTTTTGAATATTAGCATTAAATTCTCTTACGGACTCACTATCATCTCTTGTAATGGTGATAGATTGTTGGTATAGGATACAGGGACTAATAACCTTGCCAAATTGGTTAATAAAGACATTGTTAAAACCATCCTAGCTGGTAATATAATTCTTAAGAAAATTTTAGAAAAATCATATGCAACATCCCTAAATTTAAAATGAAATAGCCTACATGCTACATTTTCATGGGTGACATTTAACAATCTTAATGCAAATTTGAATGGTTTAATGTGTTCTACAATTACAACACTATTTGGACTAAACATTGTTAAATATTTCTCTATATTATGTGGGAGATCATGTAATACACCTAGTAAAATGATATAAGAATCACCTAACCATTCCATACCTTGATGGTGGAAAAATTTAGGAGTACCTTAGAGTGGTGAAGTTGATAAAGACTTTTAATGTCTATGCCTAC
This sequence comes from Torreya grandis, assembly GCA_037957365.1. Classification (NCBI taxonomy): domain Eukaryota; kingdom Viridiplantae; phylum Streptophyta; class Pinopsida; order Cupressales; family Taxaceae; genus Torreya; species Torreya grandis. The sequence continues at coordinate 429,133 of JARHVA010005734.1, read as the reverse complement.
CTTTATCTCACCTAGCTTTCTTGTGGATCCTTAGTTTGATCAAGGGTTCCCTTATTTTTGAATATGATCTCATTCTGATTCTAGGCAATTATAGCTTTAGAACTTTGAATACTATTTGAAATATGATGTGTTAAGTTAATCTTTATAAATTACCAAGCTTAAATTTACACTTAAGCAAATTTTTCAAATATTCACATAAATAACAATGAAAGTCCAAGATATTCAACTAAACTACATTAAAGATATGTCTAAATACATAAATATGATCAATATTTACACTTCTAATCTCAAATAAGTTCAAATTTGTAAAGGATCTATGAATCTTCAAAAAAAAAACTATTATAACGTCAAACCTTTTGCATCGACAAAATTAAATCTATCTTTACCATAATCATGTGTATACCTTCAAATGACACTAATATTTGTCTAAGGAAGCACAAAGATGGGTCAAAAACCATGAAGATCACCAATATTTATATAAATATGTTAAAATAAACACAAATCCACAAATAATAGCATGATGTTTGATCAAAATACACCAAGAATGGCAAAGATACTACAAATTTACAAGGATTTGGGGCCCCTCCTTCTAGTGTTAGTGGAGCTCCACCTATTTATTCCTCTAATTATATCATAGGTGATCTTAGTGTCTAAAGAGAACTTCTCATTTTATAATTCAGAGTATGAGTTATAGGTTGTGGTGATCTGGTCAGCTGTGATCAAATAATGGTAGAGCAAGTAGATTGTTCCACATTATTTATATTTATTGGTGGTTAGGAGCTACCTTCATCTAGATAACAAAATCCATATAAATTATAAATCATCTAAGATATTATTAGTGAATTAGGACCAAACTCTGAACTAAAGATTAATCTAAAATGAATATTTATAATGATTTTAAGCTATAGTGATTTGGTTAAAACAAGAAGCAAAAAGGAAAGGTAGGGCAGAAAAAAAAGAATGTGATTATTGATCTTTATCTCAAACATCATGAAAAGGTTTAAATTCTAGATGAACATACATTTAACCAATGTATAATGTAAAATAGTATATTCTCAAATCCCACTACACTATAGGTAAGTATCTAATGATAACATGAAAAAATACAAGTAAGAACTAGTTTCTTTTAAAAAAATTACTACTATAATCAATTCACATATGCACACCCTTACATAAATCAAATAAAACCAAAGTAGACCCCAAAACATTTAACTAATCAAGAATTTTCATAAATTAGCAACCCTATATTGAAGATACACATCCATAATTATTGAAAATCCTTCAAATTTAAGACGTCGAACAAACAATTGAAAGAGAAGTTATGAAAACAATTCACACAAATAATTGAGACAAACTTTGTAGTGTTCCCTTATTGTATTAAATTAATCCCAAAGTTAAAAAGTGGTTTTATCTCTTAAAACTCTCTATCTTTTTACAGATGACAAGGCTCATTTTATAGGCTTAAAGGAAGCATGTCAGTTAGTTTCCTTGACCTACAAGTATACAAAGTATGAAGGATAATTGTCCTTCCACAAAGTTATATAAAATACACTAAAATTTCCAAAATAGACTAACCTTTAGGAAACATGCTAAAAAAATGCACATGCCTTTACAAATAATATTCCATTTTTTAAATATTACAAAAATTCATATAGAACAAAATAATTCTAACTAGCTTGTGGGCCCTATGTTGATGCAACTAGTTATTTCCACTAAAGGATATTTAGTCTATAGTTTTGGTTACTGATAAAATAAATATCAATTATAGGTTTCAATAAAGTCTCCTATCCATGGTATTCTAAGTCCTTAATGTCCTTCTCAACCTTTTCCATAGTTTTTTTATTCCCATGGCTTCTCCTATTTTATCCTTATAAGAGAGAAGTAGACCCATGAATTCTCTATTGCCTTTGGCTATTTGGTTTTCTCCTCATTTTCACACATCTTTCATGAATTCCAAGGTCCTTTATTTGAATTATTCATCTCTATTGATACCTAGTGGGTTTAGGGTTGTGGGTTCTTTGTTCAAACTATCTAGAATGTGAGACATTTTATCTTCCATCATCTTGAAGTTTTTAGAAAGGATTTCCATATCCTTGGACCATCTATCTAGGACATTATTTTTGTCAACCAATATGTCCATGGCCATATTCAAATGTTCCTTGATGATAGATATAAAACTTAGGACTATATTCTTAGACAAGGCCTTAATCAGTTCCCTCACTTGAAAGCTTGTAACTTACCATTGGCTAACTTGGCTTGTTACTTTATAGATTTACATCCTATTTCCTTTTTTCTTGTTTTATATATTTTCAAATAGATGAATAGTCCTACCATAACATCCTCAAATTTCATTAACCTATCATCATGTATGGACAACATAACATCCTCTTTCAAATTCTTGTTTTCTTGCAGTAGACCCTTGATCATTGTTTACAACTCATCACTTTGATCTTGGGCTACTTCAAGGATATTTTATTCAAATATCTTATCATATCCTAGATTTTATCTAGCTACTAGAGTTAAACCAACAAATGGTTCAACCTTTTGGAAGGTGAATTCTTCACCTCCTAGCATAGCCTTCTTCTTAATTACATAATCCATGGTGGTAGATTCATGATTAAACCTAACTCTTACTCATAATTCAGTCACTTTTGGAGTAGGGATATCAACCTATACCTCACTTGAATTTATGGGAGCATCCATTTAAGTTCTAATTGACCCTCTAGGAGAAGTCATCTTTCTCTCTTTCTCTTGTTGTTGCAACTCCAGAATCCAAAGTTTGAGTTCCTCATGACTATGAATGTTCACTAACTTTGTGATGGTCCATTTATGTTACAAATTAGGATCTTATGTATCTTTCCATATAGAAACCATTCAAGATTAGTTAGATCATTAATGGAATTATCATCACTGAATAAATTGACTTTACTTAGAGGGTGAGTGAGGGTTATCCTAGGCTTCTTGGTTCCAATAGGAACCAATGCTAATTTAACCTTTCTCTTTTGAGGAGGAATAATTGAAACTAGGTCCAAAGCTACTTCCTTCCCCTTTTCCCTTCCCACTTCCTCAAATTGGGGTTAAGGCTCTTCTTCTTGAGATTCTTCTTCATCATACTCATAGGCACTAACTAATGCCTTTAAGTAAGATTCCACTATCTCTCTAGGATGCAATGCAATCATATCAATGTATTGAATCATAAACTCTAGCTTTTAAGGCTAGGTAGAAGAGGTTTTTCCCTCATCAAGTTTTTATTCAAAATTCTCTTTTATGGCACCTTGGTCAATTGGTTCTTCTAAAATTTATGCAATGTGTGCCTTTGGTTGTTTTGGAGGAAGCCTAGTATATGGTCTTGGTACTAAATAGTACTATAAAGGATTCATCTACCATATTTCACTGAGTAGCTTCTCATCTCCTATCAACCTAGCCTTGAGTTGAATGTTGAGCCTTTTAAATCTTGCCAAGACCTTAGAAAATGAATATACCCAAATATACATGGTGTCATGGACACCAAGTTGATTCTCATACTTCATGCTTATTTTATTGGCCTTTAAATGATTCACAACATTATCTCTAACATCCCATTGCCTTAACTTATCAAGTTATAATTTGAATGAGTCTTTATGCCTAGAGAAGGTGTATACATTGTCCTAATTTTATATCACTATTTGACTAATGGTTAAAGGGAATGGATGGAATAAACCCTTCCTATTCTATTTTCATATAATATCAATTCTATGGAACAATTGGTATGTAATCTCTTACTCAGCCAACTTTGTGGGCACATAATTTGGCAACTTAAGAGGTTGGCATAGGGTTCCTTCTATCTTGATTATAGTTGAATAAATATATAACCAAATATATCCAATGAGATAAACATATTTTTTGATTGAGTTACCCTCATCATGGGTATCCCTATAATATCCTCAGATAAGGATGGATGTACACAATCATAAATGAATTGAATGCGGTCCCTATATTTTAATATGTGTTATTTAGAATAATAATGGGAGACTATTTGCCTTCCCTTAGGTGACTATTTATTGACATTAGGGATGGTTGTGTTGGCCAACATGGCATACAAAAGGTAAGACATCATAAAGAAGTGGTTTCTAATCTTCTTATTTATAGCATAAAGTTGTTATTTTAAGTAAACACTGATTAATTGTCCAATGGGAAGGGCGAGTCATTTCTCATCCATGAAATATATGTAAGGGACCCATAATTTCCTAACATAATTGGTGGATGAGGCCCTAGATAGTATATTTAGTAAAGTCATGATAATTCTAATCCCTACCCTGAATTGGGTCATAGGGATTCTTCTAACAGGGTTAAAAAATACTTGGGTTCCTGAATATAGCCAAGGGACTAGGGTGGTCTTTAGGTCATTTTGTCTAAACCATTATTTAATTTTGGACAATTCCACTTGAGGCATGGGGAGTTTTTAATAACTCTCAAAGGTTATGGGTGAAATGTAAGTAACATTCTTAAAATTACATTCATTAATGAGCATGTCTTGATTAAGTTTATAATCTTTAAAAATGGGAGCAATAACATCGATATAATGAAGTACCTTAGGTTTTGTTGCTATGTGGTGGAGATCAGCCATCTAGATAGAGACTATGTCATAATACCTCTAGTGAACTATAATAATCTTTTCAACCTCCTTAGTGATTTCCTATAACTCTTCAATGGCACAAAAGAGCTTGGACTAGTTGTTATCCCCAGTATTCAATGTTATTACATGTAATATAGTATACTTGAAGACTCTTCGATCCACATCAAAATTTATTTATAATTTTGTGTCTTATTTAATCTATTTTCAAGCTACCATGACTGTGAGTTTTGAAAAAATTTCAATAGTGGCCTACAAATTCTTTAGATCAGTTTGCAATTGATTAGATGATAATTGGGCTCTTTCTAGTTTGACTATGGTTAATTCAGGATCAAATTAGGGATTTAAGTCAAGGCTAGGGCTTCTATATAGATTTAATGGTGATGGTTTACTTGGACTTACGTCAATTCATCCCTTAGATTTGATTTAGACCTTTGCATTTATATTTTTTCTTTTTTGAGCCCATAAAATCTCTAGTTTTATCATCTTGTACCCATGTGGCATGTATGCAAAATCCTACTGACAACTTTCATGACACTTTTCATAATGATTTTAAATAACTAGATGTTGGCTTTTAAAATATACCTTTTACTTTGTGTTGTCTGATCTTCAAGCACATATCAATAAGGACCATTGATCTCGATCCTAAGACTTACATGCTATTGGTCCTTGTCTACATTAGGCTTTATAATTATGCCACTTGGTAGTTATATAATATTTTGGAGCTCTACACATCACCAATCTATGAATTACCCTTCTTCTTTCATGTGGTGATCTTGTGCTTTCCTAGAGCTTTATTAAAAATTCCATCCTAGTTTTACACCATTTGATTTTTCTTGTTTGATTCTATGCCATCCATAGATCTTGTAAATGCACATGAACTTTAATCAACATGAGTGTATAAAAATAACTTAGGCTAAATAATTTAGGCTATAGTTCTATTTTTATTTAATAAACATGAAACAAACTTTAGACCAAAGTATTTATGCTAAGTTCAAAACATATTAAAAGGAGGGTTCTGAATAACAAAAGGGTCTAATGTAAGATTTTAACCTAGGGTTGTGCCATGTTAATGAACATGATTTAGATTTAAAATTTTAAGCTAAGTTTTAAGGTAATGTGACGTTTCATTAAACTAAGACTATTAGGATCAAAAGACTATGGGGTATATATAGACTAAGGTTCATGTCAATGTTTAAAAACATAGACTAAGTTTCATGTCAATGTTTAAAAACATAACTAGATTCTAGCATGATACTCAAGATTATCCTATGCAAATATAAAATTAGTTATAAGGATATAGAGTTTAAACATGGATTTAAATAGAATAGATTAATGTATAGAAGACCAATTTTGACATTGAAATGCAATTCTTACATGCATTTATATTCTTGGTGAAATTGGCTCTTGAGCTAAAATTTGATGCTCTCACATACATTAATAATAGCCTTATGAGTTTAATGACATTCATGCGAACTTCAAAAATTAAGGTCTAATATATTTTCATATGGGGCTAAAATTTCAAAACCTCATGAACGTCAATGATGGCCTCGTGGTCATCAAATTATGGCCACAAGAGTATCAAATTCAAGTCTTGAACATAGTTGGTCCCATAAAACCTTAGGTTTAATACGCTCCATCATATTATCTCCTATGAGTAAATGTAAACCATAGATCATGATCTGAATAGATGCATGTTATTGGTCCTTTAAATAATTAAAAAAAACATAATATAATATATTATCTGATGGTCATTTTGATATTGAGCTTGAATGCAAGAGTGCAACATGATGACTCCATAAGGATCCATATCCTTGACTCTATTGATCCTATAGAGAACCCATAGAGATTTGTTCTTTTTATGGGTTCCCATGATCCGTCGATTTTGATATAAGTGATTGAGTAAGATTGGATTGATGTATTAAGGATTTTTATGTCAAGTCTTCTTTCGATCCATCTAATCAATGTTGCCTAATAAAGCATGAATTTTAAATCCTATAAATAAGTAAAATATTTAATTTAGATATCAAGACAATGTAAAAACTTAGGCTAAAGTATTAAGGCTAAGGTCTCGTTTATGTTAAAAACATGAATGGGGCCTTAGGACTAAGATGTTAGATTAAGTATTGAGAGGGACCATGAAACATAAAGTGAGGCTGAGTTAGGAAAGTAATGGATCCTACAAACATGAAATTAAAACTTGGTTTTAAAATAAAAGGGAACAAATGAGGGTGAAATATAAAAGAACCAAACATGATTTCTAGGCTATGGATTGGTTGTGTTAAAAAACATGATTGAGTCTTGGAAAAAAAAAAAAAACTTAGTTCATTGCATTTTCTAAAGTGTTCCCACCAATTTTTTTCCCAAAAATTTTGAATTTAAACTAAAGGATCTAAGAAAGGGTTTTCGAAGGAGGGTTTTAAGATGTTCATAACATGGATTTAATCTTGAGTTTCTATATACCAAAGATGGTAAAATATTGAATGATGATTAATTTATAAAATTCAAGTGTAATCCACTTGATGAAGGTCCCATGAAACCTATAAATGAAACATTAAGATCCACTATTAACAATATTAGGTAAATTTAAATTGGGATCATGAAGAAATAGGCCACCCTTATCATGCATGGTGATCTTTAAATACCTATAATTTTCAAAACATGTCTTTTTTTAGTGTTAAGGTTCAGAGTTACACAAGGGTCCCTATTTTTTAGAAATGGGGGATATGTTGACCTCAACACATAGATAATTAACTAAAAATAAATATCTAAGTTTGAACATCATTGGCCAAGCCAATTAAGTTAGAACTTTCTAGGAACATTTGAATATCGTTAGCTAGGTCAATGATGTTAGTTTAAGGTAAGTTTACAAAAATGATTTCAAAAAGTGACATTTGTTTGTTTTATGAGGTTAAATTTAGATATGTTGGATTATCCTTATATATTTTTCAATATTTGGATTAGTGGGAGTTATAAAACCTTATTCATCATCACTTTAATCAAATCGAGGATCATCAATTTCATAATAAATGTGTACTAAATTGACATCATAATTAAAATAATGTATTCTAGCAAGGATCTTCATATAATAAAAGGCATATTAGTGTCTCACTTCATATTGGGGAAAATGGAATATTATTTTTTATAATATTGTGAAATATTACATGATTTATTGAGTGTAGATTCATTATAAATGTCTTTGGGATAAATATCAATTTCATTGAAATATTGAGGAAAGCGTAATAATGATTCTTATAATATTATAACAACCCCATTGTAATTTCATTAAATAATCCCTCATCATATGAAACTTCATTGTTATTTAAAGGAGGTAAGGTTTCACTATATTCATCAAATAAATGAATAGGTTCATTTATTGGTATAAGAGAGGGAGGAACCCATTCAAATATATATGGTGTAAGCTAGTTCTATTACAAATTTTTTAGCCTGTTTGGTTCATCATCATCAAAGTTTGCAAGGGTGATTTGAATAATGAGATGCATGTTGATGGGAATGAGTAAATAAGTGTTTTTTATAGTGTTACTCTTAAGACTTTAGTAATATTTATTAGTATTTGGTAGCTTTAAATCTCATGGGTTAAGATCTCCTTCATGTTTATATTTTGCATTATTGTAAATTGTATTTAAAAATTGACTATTAGAAGGGGTGTTTTCTCTCATGTGTTGAGTCTAAATATGACCTAAGAGTACATTTTAATAAAGTAGGAGATTAAAAACCATGATATTGGTGCGTATAATTATTAGTCTTATAGTTATATGAATACAAATGCATCCGAGAGGATTTTGGTTTTTTATATCAAATTCACTGCAACTAAGTCTTGTTTTCTTTAGATCTTTTATCAAATATCATAAGGATTTTATTAATCATATGAAAATGACATTATTACTATAAAATTATTCCAAAAACACTCATTACTTGGACATCATTGATCATGATGCTAATTAATAGAGACGGATCATCATATCAAAAGAGGATTTCATAATTGATCATATTATCCATGGAAAAATCTATATAGAGTTTTATATTTTTGTTGAGGTGAGTTATATTTTTAATGGTATGTAGTTTGATAGGCATTTGAACTTCAAGAGGTTAATTTTATCAATAATTTTTAGTTGGTGATGGTGATTATTTTATAACTTCCTATTGTTTTATGATAGATTTACGATGGTGGGGATGTTCTCATGAGTTGCATTAAAGGGATATTACAATGCATTGTGTTGAAACTTATAGGAAAATACATTTAGTTTATTTTTTTAATAACCATAAAAATATTTAAATTTATAAATTAAATATTAATTCTATGATTAGATGATAGGAAGAGGTTGATATTTAGTATGTTAGAAGAGTCATTGAACCATTTGATATTGCATTAGTTGTTTTTTGTAGTTATCATATCAATGAGTGTCACATATTATTGATAAATTATATTAGGATTTGTGCTAGAATATTTATAAGTGGACTTTAGTTAACCTTTACCACATTAATATATTTAAAATTTGTGTAATATTGATGATGATTTACTTAAAGTACATCTAAAACATTTTCATAGGTATGATTGTAGGATTATATGTTTGTGGAAGAATTTTTAGGATTAATATTATGATTGACATTGGTTTCATTGGTTTGATTGCACTTTAGAGGATTTGATATATTATTTATAATTATCTCAAGTTTTCACCTAACATTAGGTCATAAACAAGTTTCTTGAGGTCATGCCAATTTTTATGGGAATGTTCTACATTACTATGGAACCAAACATACTTATAGGATTATACCATTGTGATACAAGCTTGGAAGTATCAAAACTTATAGTTAAATATTCCACTATCCTTTATTTGAACTCTTGGAGACTCAATAGAGGGTGGGTTGTGTTGGTTTTGGATTGTTTATATTATTTGAGGAAAAATCCCAACTCAGATGGATAGTGAGGTTTTCTTTTTTATGCTTAAGGGTTGATAATATTTATGGTTATTTTGAAACACTCTTTACTATTTTTCTAATATGGTTCAAACTAGTTTATAATGAACCTATTTACTATCAAGACAACAAAATATCAATAGGCAAAGCTTCTAAAATAATACCCTATATTTATTCATATTGAATTATTCGAATAATTAAAAACCATGCATAAATAAACCTCAACTCAGAATTTGAGTTGACACGCAAAATTTAGAACTCTAAAAATAATAAAACTCAACCTGTTATTTTTAGCAACTATTATTTTTAGTAAGTTTTGCATGCAAGATCATGTAACTCTAAAAATATCCAACAATAAACTAAACACTAAAATCAACCTATCAAACAAATTTCAACTAAATTTCAAGCCTGGTTACAAAAATACATAATTTAGAAATTTATAAAAATATCAAAAAAAAATATTAAACTATAATTTTAAACCATTATATGGTCATATATGGCCTCTAAAAAATATCAAAATGGTCTATAACTGAACAAGCTAGGTTATGGATGCACTAAGATTTTTGAGACAATTGTTTTAGCACAAATATGGCCTCAAACAGAGCTATAAATCTAAATTTATGTCCTTTAAAAGTTTGGCCTCTTTTTGTGCATTAGTTGTGTTGGGTTTGCATTTTTAGACTACTTAAGGAAAACTCCCAACTTATATGGTTGGGGAGGTTTTATTTGTGATGCTTAAGTTTTGATAATATTTGTGGTTGTTTTGAAACACTCTTTACTATTTTTCTAATATGGTTAAAACTAGTTAATAAGGTAATCTTATCATTTATATTAATCAAAGGATTCTTCCAAAGTCTTTAGAGATGAATATCTTATTTTTTACCAGAGTTCATTTTTTAAAGTAGTAATAAAAATATATATAGTATTTACTCATTGATGTTTTAATTTTATCTATGTACTATAGATTTAAATATCTTGATGGAAACATGGGTGGATTAGTTAGTTGAGTGCCTTGAATTAATGATGTTTACCAAGGATATTTTTTTTGGGGATCAGGATATTATAATTATTTAAATAGAGAAACAACTTTATATTATAGATTATTAATTGAATGAATTTGTATTTTATTTTACCATTGTAATATAACCCTATTTATGGCCTTTGTTTTAATCTTAGTAGTTATATAAGTATTGATTTTAATCTACTCTTTGTAGATGTTTCCAAATTCTTTGATATGTAAGATGGATTAAATGGATCCATCATTTATATTATTTGGAGAGGTACCCCCAATATCCATATAATAAATATAAGGAGCTAGAGGTTCATTTTGAATTAGTTGAAACATCTTGTTTCAAATAGATAGTTAAAGAATTATTTTTTACATCAATGAGGGGAGTGGGAGAAGTGAAATTATTATTTTACCTTATTAAATGTAAATTAATAATTTTCATTATGTGTATAGGTGTAAAACTAGAAATTTAAAAATGCTAAATATGTACAATATTTTGGGAAATCAATAAGGAGAAATTTACTTAGCTTACACATTTATTTTTGTTGAATATTATGACTGAATGACTTTGAAAATTAGAAGAATATATTATTTGTATAGGCTAAGTATCAAATTAGGAATAAAAATAGAATCTAGATAGGTCCATTATAAGTGGATGATGACACAATTTGTTTTATTATAATAACCACATATTTTTATTAGTTGACTTTGAAATATGGTAGATAATAAATAATAGAGAAAATAGTAATTTGGAAATAACAAAGCATAATTAGAAACATGAGATATATCTAAACATGTATGTTGTAGAAGGACAAAGATGTAGTGTGCCAACTCTATTGATTGTGGACATGTTTGGGTTGAATTTATGTCTGAACTAATATATAAACATGTTACACCTATGAATGAGAATAAATATGAGATATCACATTTAGATTTTGGCCATGAAAAATATATTTATGTATTTTCTTTTATTTTAAACCCTTACGGTAATTTGTTAATTTGAAAACCTACAATAAAAAGAGGGGAGTGTAATGGGATGAGATAACATTAATAACCCCTTGGTGATTGACCACTACCTACTTATATAATAATATAATGAGAGGAATCAATCCCATGTAGTTATCCCATATAAAGTGAATGCAAATTTTTGCTCCTTTGACTATATGTATCCATCTAGTGTCATAGTTGACCCAAGAAAACTATGATCTTATTGGGAATTTCATTATTTATTGTTTATGAATTGTAATGCATCTATATTATCTAATGCATGTTTAATAATTTTATTATGGATTTATTTCATTAGCTAGTTATATTATTTCATGGTTATTTCTATATACCCTTAATTTTGATGCCACTTCATGATTTTAGGTAAAAGGTTGATGGATGAGCTATATTTATGCCTAGAAGGACCACCTAAATGTCATGCCCATATCATATAGGTAAATTAACTTGAAAAGGTAATCATGTGAGATTAATATGTACACATAGTCCTATGTTTTCAAAATTTTGACATCTTTTTAATGTTGTTATTGTATGAGTTAATTCTATGTTTTTGGTAGCCATCATTGGCACATGGACAATTACATCATTGTTAATTTTTAAGAATATGAAGGGGAATACCTTAGGTTTTATCAATTTAATTTCACACTAACTCTTATCTTGGTTTTAAATCCTTGTTATAAGGTAAGCAAATACATTTAAAAAGTTCAATTTGACCACTAAATTAGACAATTTAAGGGACCATTATGGGTTTATAAAGTTTGGAAACATTTTTATGAATAAAACACCCATGAAGGTGGTAATGGTGGATGTTATCATTCATATTGACTTGTATAATATTTATCAATCATATTTTAAATGATTAGGGTTTCTAAATAGTTAGATCCATGACTTGGTAAAAAGGTTATATTCAAATGGGACATCATTTTTGGTGGCTTATTAAACTAATTTAAATGTTATAAAGGAACCTAGGGTTTGATGGATCACCATATCTAGGCTTCAATTACATTAATGAGCATGGTTATTTTGGGAACCATGATGAAATTATGGAGGAATGACAACAACATGGAGTGGGTAATAAAAGTGGAGAATAAAAATGGAGGTAAGAAAAGAGAAAATAGAGTTGGAATATATTAGGAAGGAAAATAAAAATATTTAAAAAGGCAAGGAAAAATGGAGAGTAATAAACTTACCACATCCTAGTGGAAAATTTATGTTTTGAACCTCGCATTTCTTTTATCTCAATTTTCATTCTAGGATGTTATGGTAGTAAAAAGGACTCTCTTTTATGTTTTTCATTTTACCTTCCCATTTGAGAATTAAAATTATGGACCCTAAAACATGGTTAGGTTCCATATATTTACTTTAAATAGATTATCTATTGGATATTATATTTATGTAAAGGGGGAAACCCTAGCACAATATTGTAAATGTCCTTATTTGCATGATTTAGTTGTAGGTTATTTACTAAATTCATATCATTGAAATTTTTAAAGTGGTTCCTACTATGTGTATGGATTTCAATCTCATCTCACCCATAGATGACATATAGATAAACTGATGAATCTTAGCCGTGAACTTAGTTAATAGTTGTGTGGGATTGTTTGTGCATTTTATTATGATTTAGTTCTATTGTTACTATTTATTGAGTCATTGGTTTGGTGGACATGATTTCCCTCCTATTATTTTAGTTTCATTTATTATATTTCTTATGAATGGATTTCATATGTTACCTTGCAGCCCTAGACCAATGGTTGGGGTGGGTAGAGATATTTCCTACCTCATGGATGGGATCATTAGGGTCATTTGACTCTTTTAATTGATATTTATTTTGAAGAAGAGATCATTTGTAGTGATATTGGTTTTCTATTTAGTTGGTGCCAATGATTTATGGAGGCACATAGAGTTCAATTTATATGGTATTATTTCCATGATTATTATATTTGTAATTATGTAGTTTTATGTCAATAATAATCACATTGTTATGAACTAATTTAGTTATAATGTTCTTTGTAAATTGAATGTTTGATGATTTAATTTTAATGAAATTAGCATTATGATTTATTATGTATTTTGGACCTTTTTTAATCTATTCCTTATGTTGTATATGCACTCAAATTTTAGTATTTTATTATTGGCAATATGATCTTAGTGAATTATTATACTTACATTTTACTGCATACAATTTACACTTTGATGAATATATTATATATATATATATATATCAATTAGTTGTGTTGGATTCTACATGTATGGAAATGCTATTTTAATCAATTTGGAATGTTTTTATTCACCCTAGTTATTTTTAGGTGATGATAGAATTGAATTTTTACATATAATGACAACATAGTTTTAACTTTATAATGTTATCATGTATTGATTTGATTGATTGAGTAATGGTAATTTGAATTTTATGTGGTAGTAAATTGTGTTTATCTTATAATCAATAAGATGAATTTGTTATGGCTTGATGTGTAAATGTTGAGTTATATGGTTAGTGGGTAGTAAATTGTTACATAATTCTAAGTACATCATCAATTTATAATTATATTGGGTCTGTATATTCTTTGGGTTTGATAATATTATTGTATTCCTAAATTGGTCTTCATTATTTAATGATAAATTATGACATGCACTTGAAATTTATAAATTATTTTGAATACTAATGGCACTCTCAAATTATATTGCATATAAATGATTTATTTTAGACCTCTTTCTAGTTAATGCATGTTTATTTAGAAATGAATAAAGCATTCGATAACATTTAATTGATGATTACATGATTTTTGTGGTAATTAGAATCCAAAACCCCAATTTTAATCCATTCATTTATAAAATCCCACAAATAGTGGTAAGAAAACAACTTGGGATTAAGATTGTTTTGGTTGACCTAATTTCTAAAATTAGGCCTAAATTTCCATATTAAATATTAATGTTTTATGTAAAGTATCAATTTGGGTAATGAATTAAGGATGTTGTATTATAATTCATTATTTGAATGGAAAATTGAATCGTATGTTTTTAGTTCAATAAATTAAATATGGAGATGTAGTCAATGACTAATGGGAGGATGATGAGCCAAAACCTATTTAGTTAATAAACATTTCCATGAGACTATGAGTGGGTTCATTTTTTTATATTAAAAAAATTAGTTTTGATTGAGAATCCTTAATGCCTTGATAGGGTGAAATCACTTAAAAAGGTATAATTTTGAATGCATTAGACTTGATAAGATGAGATTAATAATAAGTCTTTAATTAGATGGGTATTAAGGGTTTTCTTAAAGCTATGTTTTAATGTATTGATTTATTTTGAGATAATGTTTTGTGAAAGTGTTTTACATTAGTAATATATTAAAATTTCACACTAAACAAGTGGAAACTTTTATAATTAGTCATGTTTATTGTTAAGAATTAATTGAGACCATTGAGTTTTATAAAAGAGACATGTATCCTAATGGATTAAAAAGGGGTATCATTTATCTCACTCACCTAACTAAGGTTAATATACTCATTGTAAATAGTTTATGATGTTTGGTTATGGACACATTTATCTTAGTTTCATGAGGATAATGAAGTAAGTTAAGTTTAATCTACTCATTAATCACAATGTTATAGTTCAACTTTTACCACTTGGATATCTAATCAATATCATGCAAATAATTATATTGGCATCAATAATGGTTATCAATAGTAAAATATATTTGAGATAAGATAAAACATGTTACTATTATGTCCCTAGTGAATCATGATGATATTCATTCTTATATGTGAATAGGTATATTATAATTACCGAGTCAGGTAGGTCTAGCCGATCTAATTTAATATCACATTGCCATGGTCCATCAAGATATTTCCCATCTCATGGAATTATTGGATCTACCTTTAGTTCATAATGGTTGATTGTTGGAATTTGGGACTCAACCCTCTAACTAAAAAAAATAGCTTGGTTTTGGGTTTCATGATAGTGGTATCAAATCCTAGTTATTACACTAAGGATCTATAGGGAACATGTGGATAAAAATTTGTTGGTGTTTCTTAGGATAGTGAATACATGAGCCAATAGAGGTGATGCTAAAAATAGTGCTAATAGTATTAATATTAACAAGAATATGGATCGTAATAATTTTGATCATCACATTGCAATCATGATGTTGATGTGGATATTGCAAATAATGAAATAAAAGTCAATAATGAAAATATGCATTTTGAATATGATCATGTTATAATTAAAAATATGATCACAACACTAAATGACATTCTAGGTGTACTTCATAAAATCTAGGTGAAAATACAATCCTATGGCCAAAGATTGACAAACTTGGAAAATATTCAAGAAGGAAATACACATGATTGGGTATTAAGGGAATATAATCTTATGAAAAAATGATATGGTGAATCACATCATTAAATATCTTAATAAAATAACTATGCATACCTATTATAGTGGATAAACTATTGATGTTTTTGAATCATGGCTAGTGAATTTACTAAAATACTTCATTTTGCATAACATGGGTTCTAATATTAAGGCATTTATAGGATGTTACCAGTTGGTAGGAGATGTAGCCTTGTGGTGGAACCAATTATGTACTCTAAAAGGATATTATTCCATGTATTTATCTTATTATACCTTTGAGAGGAAATTCAAGAAGAGGTACCTGAATGGGAATTACAAGTAGAAGATTAATAAATTTCAGATTTTAGAATAAGGAGCAATGACTATTTTGAAATATGACAATAAGATCCTTAGTCTATTATGTTATGTGAAATAAATGGAAGATGAAGAAACAAAGGAAAAAAAATTCAAGTTGGGATTAAATAAGGTGTTAATTCATTATGTTAACATGAAAAACCCTCACACTTTGGCTACTGACATATAATATGAACATCATGTAGAGGAGAAAGAAAATTATCACTAGAAACCAAGATATGAATATCAAAACAAAAAAATAACATCTAAGCCCAAGAATTACATTCCTCTAAAAAATAATAATTTTAAGAAATATGACCCTAATAAAGGTGTGGATATGTACAACAACAATTATATAAATTTATATAACTTTAATAGGGGTTTTAATCATTATAATTATACAAGGTAGCATGATGTAAATTGAAGTGAGAAGCAAACCAAATCCAATGTCCTTTCCACTTGAGAAAATCTTATTTATTTTCCTCCACAAATAATAGTGGAATGTTAGGAATGTGGTGATAATCACTACAAAAAATATTACCCATAATTGAAGGTTAATTAGCTTATGAATCACTGAGTTTATGCTATTGTGGATAATAAGAATGTTGATTTCTAGGCAATTTTTATTGAAACCAAAGGTATAACTTATAGTTTTTCCTTGGATATCCTATTATAACCCCACTAGGCTAACTCATTTTTTAAAAATTTAATTTAATAATCTAACTAGATTAATCCCAAATTTAATATAAATTAATTGATCTTTAACTAAATGTACCTAGAATAATTAATAGATTATGATGCATTTAGATAATGATCAACTTAACACATTTAATAGAATTACAAATTCAATCCATCAAATAATGTATAACTACTAAATATTAACTCAACCGAGTGATAAAAATTAATTTAATAATATTATACAATAAGAGCATCCAACTATTATTTATTAAAGTACAATAATATAAGTTCTTACATCAGAGTGAGTATAATTAAATACATTGTTCCATAGAGCTAATGAGTATCCACAAAATTGACATATGTATATAAACTAAAATCATGAGTAAAAGTCTCTATCTAATGACTACTAGAGGAGAGGGGAAGCATCATCACAATGATTTTTCACACCAACCACAAATCATAGATCCATAAAATAATTTCCCAACTAGGGAATGGACATCTCTTCACGGATGAGTAGATGATAATGGTGTAGGTATTGAGAATTCAATTACAACCTATGTGTTTTAATATTTTAACTACATGAGACATATCATAAATAATTTTGTTCTAACATGACATTGTGCATACATGCATATTAATAAAATAAGTAAAATGATAACGTTTAAAGTCTAATGGATCAATCATAATCACACACACACACTCAATTATATTTTATTTAATCTAAGTAATAATAAGTCTAAATAATGCATGAAAATCTTCTCATGATAATTATATTTAGTGTCATTAATATCATATTTACCAAATAATCCTTATAAAATATTTCCATGGATATGTCATATAGATTTAGTACTAATACCATGATAATTAAATACAAGAAATAACATGAAATAGTTACATGTTAAATAATAACAGCTTAAAATCTACTAAATATTCTCTAAGTTCCAATACAACCCAAAGTCCATTTTCCAATAAGGCGTTATTAAAAATAAATTGTTTTATAACAATATTCATAATATTTAAGAATTTACCAATTACATACAAACATACATTGTTCACAAGTATTGTAATAAAAATAATACAATTCTAAAATTTCAAAATAAATCCTAATATAATAAACAAATAAAAAATAAAAAAATTATTTGATCTAATCAATAATTAATCATTTCCCCTCATAATTAATAACTAAATCAATATATTATAAATTAATAGTATACATCTTAGTTTTCATATGAATACATCCATTGATTATAAAAAAAACATTTACTTACTACCAAATTATTCACACACACACACACACACACACACACACACACACACACACACACACACACACACACCCCTTAGCCAAAAATTTCCTAATATAATGATATATACATATAAATAGTCATACATACATATATAGATAGTTATAATATGTATGATTATTTATATGTATATCATGCCATAATAAAATCAATGGATAAGTGTTTTAAATATATATGCCTATGCGTATAATTTGTAAGTGTCAATTATGTGTGTGTGTTTATGAAATATTCATAAAAAATATTATATCATATTTATGTATAATCCCTAATTACATATATACATATTTATATATGTTTTGATTTTTTTCTCATATCATAAATTCCCAACTTAAGAAACATAACTCATCACATTAACATCACACCACTTAAAATAAAAATTAAATTCATTAAACATAAACAAAAAATATGAAATATTTTTACATACCATATAGTACATCAACTTATTGAAATCATTAAAAACAAGTTTAATTCCCAAATTAAAAATTCATGACCCCAAAATAAGTCAAATTCTATCCATTTTCAAAATGATTAAAACTTAGTCTGAACCGTGCATCTAACACAATTTAACAAACATAAATCAATCATTCATTTAACCATAATACATATTTCGTTAATATAAGGAAATAATCCAATTGATATTTATATCCCTAGCTTTATACTTGTCTATGTATGTTTAAGGTGATGTAAACTATAGTCATTTCTACACTACACATCCAATCTATCCAATAGATATCTATGTTATTCAACATAAAATATTAATAACAATTACATTCAAATAACTCATCATTTATAATAACCCAATCATTTAATTCAAGCTAACTATGGTTTATATTAAATCAAACTTAATATGTATCTCAAAAATGCAAGACTAAAATAATATAACCTTCCTATATATCCCACAAAAAATGCTCTTAACCCTTAGATTTGGTAATCGACTAAAATAACACATAGTCAACAAATAGACATTTTTACACAATCAACTATAAACTTTTACACATGAGTAACTCATATTCATTTATATACAAGAAACTATAATTTTTTTTACACAACCGACTCATATTTATTTACACAGAGTCGACTAACTAAGTTAAGTTGAATAACATTTATAAAGAGGTGATAACAAAGTTATATCATTCAACTAAATCTATATAAAAAATAAATGAATACACAACCAACAATATCCAATGAAACCAAATTTATGTATTCCAAAAATTTAAAATAATAATCAAAAACATTATCCCTAATGACATATATCTAATGGATTACATAGCTATTTCAATATTTAAATGATCTACATTAAAACACAATCAAAAAATGATCATAACCTCATATTTTAAACCCCTAACCAAATAATGTTTCCAAGCCATTTCATTAACATATATTCATTTCACTAACACACAAAATAATATACAACCAAGTACATAAACTAGACAAAGCCACACTCCACCATGTAAATAACACACAAGTATTTAGTTTTCAAAAATAGTCCCTAACCTTCCATACTCAGTTTATACTTTAACTGAATCATGGACTCAATTCTGTGGGGGGAGGATTTATCCTCCTATAGGGTTGAATCTCCAATCCTTTTAATAGTTTATAATTTTAATACAACCATTTTTTTAAAATCCCCATAATCATTTAATTCATAGAATATATAACCTAAATACAAAATTTTAGAGTAAATTCAAAGAACAAACCCTACCTTTTTTTACTCTAAAGTGGTCTTTTTCCCTTGGTACACAAATATAAATAACTTTATTTCCTCTTATCCTCCTCTATCAATCTTGATATCTCTACATCCTTCAAAAACTCCATTCTCCTTTAACATTTTCTTAGTCATCTACATGCATTTTTAAAATCCCTAATTTTATGGTGAACCATTCTCCATCATTATTTATTCAATAATGACTTGTCATAACACCAAAAAGTCCTAGCATGTTTCCCATAACTCACATCTCGACCATCAAATAACATAGTCACCCCAATATTTCCTCAAAATCAAATTCCAAACCTATCCATCACAATTTTTGCATGGTTCAAATAAACAAAAACAAACCAAACAAAATGATGACTTCCAAGATTAGGGTTGACATCATATTATGTCAATAAACATAATTATTATGTTTAATAAAACTTGAATTCTTATGCACTTTAAACATTAAATAATCAAAGTTTCACACCTAGTTAACCATTAGGTAATTAAAAACTAAGTCACCCTAGGTACCACCTTAGTAACTTCCACCTAGGTATGGGTTAGGTGATGTTTAATATAATCATTTTGGTATATGATCAACAATGCAATTTATTTATTTTGCATGTAAATATATGTTCTAATGATAATTTTATATTGAATGATTTTAGGCACATGCATGTATGGGTTATATAATTCAAAATTAAAGTCATCTAAAAACAAATATATGATTATCATACTATATAATGGCAACACATCATAATCTTGGTAATCAGTAACAAATTAAATTAAAATTGAATAGCATCAAAACATGAATCAAAACCAAATAAATCATGACCAAGAATAAATTAATTAAACACAACTAAAATTAAATCAATCGTGTATTTATTATAGTACATGGTGTGTGTTGGGTTCTTTGTCGAATCTCTACACCTCCAACATATTCAACTATAAAACCCTCCTCGATGATACTCTCCCTTCATATTTATCTAGAGAGTGGACTTTATCCTGCATCTACCTCATAAATGCAAACAATAGTTATCCCATATCAATTATAATAAATAAAAATGCTACTAAAGCACAATCATACTGAATGAGCATATCCACATGAATATGAAACTCAGGTACACTTAATAAATCAAGTAATGAGTCACACATAAATAACCACTATATGTCTATCTATACATTAACATAATGATAATAGTTTGATACAATAATAATTAAACATATTAACCCCATTAATATTTTTTAATAAAAAATCAAGTTTAGTGAGTAAATCAGGATGTAACATTCTTCCCCCCTAAAAATGGTCATCATCCCCATGACACTTTTTTAAATTCAAAGTTATAAATCCAAATAACACATAGTAGTAAATTAAATAAAAATATAAAATGCTCTAACTAAATACATGTGGAAATTGCCTATAAAACTCATCATAGTCCTCCTAAGTAACACTATCCTCAAAATATTCATCGATATTGGACCTTATACTATGACACTTCATTGTTATGAAAACTAAGTTTACAAGTTTAAATTGTTATGAATATTTCTACTATGAGCACTCTATGATATAGAACCTATAAATAATTCCAATTCAATTCATGAGAAGGATCAGCTACATACTTTGTAATATAAGACACATGAAAAATATTATGCAAGAGATTTAGATATGGTGGCAACGTAAGCCTATATGCTACATGATTGATCATTGACTAGAAATTGAATGGTCCCACATATATTGGTGAATACTTCACTGATTTACCAAACATAATCAAACTCTTTTGAGGCTTAACCCATAGAAATACTTTATCACCAATAAAAATCTATATTGCTATCCTTTTTAGATTAGCATAGCATTTTTTATATATCATTGGCTTTAATCAAATTTTGTCTAATTGACTTGACATGTTCTTCTATTTATATATGCATTTTAGGACCAAATACTACCTTATTTTCAATCTTATCCCAACTAATTAGTGTTTGACACCTCCTTCCGTACAATGCTTCAAATGAAACCATCTTTAAAGTTGATTGGTAAGATTTATTATAATCAAACTCTAAAAATGGAATATCCTCTTCCAAATTGTATTGTTGATCCATGTAATACATTTGAAGAAGATATTATATAACTTATTCTACTCTATCTATTAGTCAATCCATTCTAGATGATATGCAGTACTAAAATTTAACTACGTGCTAAAGCTGAATTTAGAGTCAACCAAAACATATATGCCATCATTAGATCTTGATCAAAAATGATCTTCTCTATAAACACATGTAACTAGTACACTTATTTCATAAATATAAAAGCAAGCATTAGTACATCATCAGTTAAATTACCTGGTATGAAGTGAGATTCCTTAGTTTGTCAACTAATAACAATATCATGAAATGATAGTTACATGATAATGATAAACCTTCAAAAAATTCCATACTAATTACATACCACTTCTATTTTGATATATCATGAAGATACAACAATCTTGTTGGATGCACATGTTCAACATTCACACAATGACACTTAAACAATGAGACAAAAAATCCATTGCATCCCTTTTAAATCTTTTCCAAAAATAAAGAGGTCTTAGCTCAACCATGAGAATAGTCACTCTAAGGTGACTTGACTAAGGGGCATTGTGTGATTATTTTAGCACCGTGTTCCTTAAATTATCCCTATTATGTATATCCAATCTACCATTATACCTCAAAAGACCATAATTATCCATCTTGAACTATTTTAAATTAGGGTTTTAATCATCCTCTGACAAATATTTATTAACTTTCTCATAAAATTCATCTCTAGGGGATAGTTTAACAACTTGATCATGAAAGGTACTCCTGATAATAGCCCAATCTTATATATATTTTTTATAATTTAGGACATCAACAACTCTATTCTCCATACCCTATATGTAGCTAATATCAAAATCATATTTAGATAGGAACTCTAACTAATGTATCTAATGAGCATTTAGGTTCAGTTGGGTGAATATATATTTGAGCCCCAAGTTGTCAGTCTTGAGCTCAAATGGTT
This sequence comes from Torreya grandis, assembly GCA_037957365.1. Classification (NCBI taxonomy): domain Eukaryota; kingdom Viridiplantae; phylum Streptophyta; class Pinopsida; order Cupressales; family Taxaceae; genus Torreya; species Torreya grandis. The sequence continues at coordinate 406,177 of JARHVA010005734.1, read as the reverse complement.
TCCCTAGTAGATAATGCCTCCAAACTTGCAAAGAATACACTATTGCAATAGGTTATATATTTTTTGGGGCATAATTTTTCTCATAAGTTTTAAGCTTCCTACACTAATATGCTAAAACTAAACCATCTTGCATAAGAACTCCTCCAAAACCATCCCCAGATACATCAGTGAATACTGATTACTAACCATTAGGATTATGAACTTTTAGCATAGGTTTTGATGTAAGCTTCCCTTTTAACCCCTAAAAGGATTTTTTTCACTTGTTAGACTAAAAAAAAATCTGATTCTTCTATTAAATATAGATAATTGGGTTAGTTATTTTTGATAAATTTGGAACAAATTTCTTGTAATACCTTACTAGTCTCATAAAACTTCTCACCTTGTACACATTTGTAGGTGTTGGCCACTCCATTATGGCTTTCATATTATTTGTATAAATTTAAATTCCATCTACTGAGATAATGTGTCCCAAATAATTCACTTTCCTCTAGTAAATTGCACATTTGGATAAATTACCATAAAGTTTGTGCTTTCACAAATTCTACAAAACCAACTCTACATGTTGTAGATGTTATTCCTCATTCTTAGAATAAATGAGGATATAATCTATAAACACTAACAAAAAGTGATCTAGATGATCCATAAACACATTTTTCATGAGATTCATGAACATTGTTAGAGAATTTGTTAACCCAAAAGTTGACATTCTAAATTCATAATGCCCATACCAAGTTCTGAATGTTATTTTGGGAATATATTCTTCTCAAATCCTCAACTAGTGATATCCCTTTTAGATATCTATCTTAGAGAAAATTTTCACCCCACACATTTGATCAAAGAGATCATCAATTTTAGGAAATGGATACCTATTCTTGATTTTCACTTTGGTCAACATCTTGTAATCAATACATAGGTAAAGAATATTGTCCTTCTTCTTGACCAACATAATGGGTGCACCTCATGGTGACATACTTGGTCCAATCAACCCTTTGAATAAAAACTCTTATAGTTGATATTTTGACTCAACCAAATTTGTAGTCATCATCTTGTCAGTTACATTGGATTTAAGTTCTAAAGTAGGTATTATGTTAATCAGTAAATCAAACTCATGCTTGGGTGGTAATCTTGAAAATTCCTCTAAAAAAACATCTTGAATGTTCTTAGGGAAAGGTTGATCCTCAATTTATGATTCCTTTATTTCATCCATTTCATTTATTTTACAAATAAATGTCTAACATCCTTGTTTTTTAGCCTTCTAAAGCTAAAATGTAAAAATCTACCTAAGTTTTAACTCCTTTTCACCCTAAATTTGAGTCTAAATCCTAAAATCATCCTAACATTCTACCTTCTTAAGATATAAATTTAATTTTGATTTATACTTAGCAAGATAATTGACCCCTAGGATTACATCATATGACCTTAGTGGATCTGTATAAATATATATTACTAGGGTAAATTTACGTAATTCAATATCATCTTACAATAAAAACCTATCAAATTTGACCTTGGATTCATTCTCATATTGCATTGACCATGCATTTTCCATTGAACCAACTTTCCTAGACAAAATTGAAAGTATAAATTGAGAAATAAAATAATTTTTAGCTCTACTATCAATCAAAATAGAAATAGGTTAATAAAATAGATTACCTATAACCTCAATAGGTGAGACTTCAAAATGAACTTGATGATTGTTAATAACCACATGGATTCTCTATTGAAAATATCCTTGTCTCATAATACCCTTTATGTTTACTTTATATTTTTCTTGAGTATGTTCCCTAGAATAGTGATCACCTCCACAAGGAAAAAAGCATCCTCGTGAACCTTTCCTTTATGTCTTCTAGTTCCTCTTTAAAATAGGTTTGAATCCACCTTCTACTTTCTTGCTACCCAAGAAGTTACTGAATTTAACATTTTGATTCTTGAATTGACTCTTTGAATTTTTGTTTCTTTTCCAATTCTTCTTCTTAAGAGTTGGTTTGGAGCCTTGAAAAAATTTCATGAACTTCTCTCTGACCCAAACAAGAGACTTCAATTATAACTCATGCTTAATTTTCTTCTCAAAGAACTAATCCATTGTAGATGGCCCATGCACATTAACCTCACATCAAATTTTGGGTTTTAACCCCATAATGAACTTTAAAATATGAAACCTTTTATCTACCTAATATTGAGGAACATATTTGGGAGATCAGTGAGCAGTTCCTAGTATTTGTTCACTAAAATATCTCCCTTCTTTAGATTCTCAAAATCTATCAACTTTTGGTCAAAATAGAACTAGGGAAACCATCATGATTAGTATAAAACCATGAATTGATCCCATGTGGTGGTAGTGGATTCAAGGTTAATCTTGAAATTCTTATTTGAATAACATGTTATTGCTTCTCTAACAAGTTGATATGGTCCCCAAACTATCTTAGTGACTTCTAAGTAATTAATAATATCAAAGTAATTTTCTATTTATGTTAACCAAACTTTAACACCATCCTTTAACATAGTTCCATCAAACTTAAGAGGACTAAATTTCTTCATGTCCTATGCAAGTTATGTAGCTACATTAACCATCATATCCTATGGTTCCTGATCATGCCTATATTCTTGCTAATCATATTTTTGAGGTTCTTGCTAAAAAGGGTACTCTTAAGGATCTTCTTGATTGACTTCCTCAACATGCCTATGCACTTCCTAATTTAGGGTTATGATTTAGTCCCTAGTTTCATGCATAGGTATGATAATTTGATCAAAATTTGCATCTTTATCTATGAAAAATTGGTCTGGATCTACTAGAGAGTTAGTGTTCAAATTACCCTCACCTATAGTTCTATTTATACCATTCTCATTTCTAATTAATAGGAGAATACAAATACATTAGCAAACTCATTAAGTCCTATAGTTTGAAACTCAGCTCTGGTACCATAATGTTATAACCCCACTGGGTTTAACTTGATTTTTGTAAAAAAACCTATAATAGTCTAACCAAATTAATCCCAAAATTAAGATAAGTTAATTAATCTTTAAATAAATGCATCTAGGAGAATTAACAAATTTTAATTCATTTAAATAATGATTAACTTAACATAATCAATAGAATTATAAATTCAATCCATCATATAATGTATAACTATTAAATATTAACTCTGGTAATTATTGAAAGTTATTACAACAATATTGTACAATAAGAGTAGCTAATTTTTATTTATCAAAGTATTTACATCAGAGTGAATATAATTAAATACATTGTTCTATGGAACTAATGACTATCCACAAACTTGTCATAAGTATATAAGATAAAATCATGAGTAAAATCTCTATTAGATGACTACTAGAGGAGAGGGAGAGTATCATCCAAGTGATTTTCCACACCAACCATGAACCATACTTCCCCTACATAATTTCCCAATGAGGGAATGCCCTCCCTTCATAGATGAGTAGATGATAACAATGTAGGTATCAACAAGTTAACTAGAACCCATGTGTTGTAAGATTTTAACTACATGCAATATATCATAAATAATTTCATTCTTGACATCATGCATAGATGCATATTAATCAAATAGGTGAAATGATAATATTTAATTATAAAAGTTACTTTGGCCAATGTTTTCATATATTTTAATTATCCAATACATCAATGATAATCACATACACACACTTAATCATATTTCATTTAATCTAAGTATTAATGACTCTAACTAATGCATGAGAACCTTCTCACAATAATAATCTCTAGTGTTATTAATACATGATTCACTAAATAATCCTTATGCAATATTCCCATGGATTTATCATATGGATTTAATATTAATACCATATTAATTAAATACAATAAATAACTTGTAATAATTACATGTTAAATAATAACAACTTAATATCTACTAAATATTTACTAAGTTCCAATATAGCCCAAAGTACATTTTCCAATAAGACATTATTATAAATAAATTGTTTTCTAGAAATATTCATAATATTTAAGAAGTTACCAATTCCATACAAACATCCTTTGTTCACAAGTATTATAATAGAAATAATACAATTTTGGAATTTCACAATAAATCATAATTTAATCAACAAATAATAAAAATAATATTTATTTGTTATAATAAAAAATTAATCATTTTCCTTCATAATTAATAACTAAATCAACATATTATAGATTAATAATATACATCTCATATTTTCATGTGAATACATTCATTTATAATAAAAAAACATCTACTTACACCAAATTATCTGCATACATATAGATATAAAGTATGCATACTTATATTTATATATATTTAAAACCCTTAACCATTAATTTCCTAATGGCATGATATATACATACAAATGGTCTACACACACACACACACACACACACACACACACACACACTCACACCTATGCATATAATTTGTAAGTGTTAATTATATGTATGTATTTATTTATATGTGTTTTTTTAAACTATTAATAAATAATATCATATTATCTTTTTTTATAATCCATAATTCCATATATACATATTTATATACATTTAGATTTTATTATCATATACTAAGATCCCAACTTAGGAAACATAACTCAATTTAAAACTAACATATAATCACATTAACACCACAAAACACTTAAATGCATTAAACACAAACATAAAATATGAAATATTATTACGTACCATATGATACGTCAACCTATTGAAATAATTTGACACAAGTTTAACCCCTAAATTAAACATCTATGACCCTAAAATAAATCAACTTATATCCATTTTTTAAATGATTAAAAATAAATATGAACCATACATCTAACAAAGTTTGACAAACATAAACCAATAATTCATTTAACCATAATATACACAACTGGTTAACATAAGGAAATAATCTAATTAATATTTATATCCCTAACTTTATACTTATATTTGTATGTTCAAGATGATGTAAACTATAGTTATTTTTATAGTACATAGCCAATATGACAAATACATATCTATGTTACTCAACATAAAATATTAATAATAATTATATTCAAAGAAATCATCATTTATAATAACCCAATTGTTTCATTCAAACTAACTATGGTTTATATTAACTCAAACTTAATATTAACCAAAGTTTTGAAATAAAATAATGCTTAGTAGAAAATCAAATAAAAATAGAAAATCCTCTAAACAAATAAATGTGGAAATAGCCTATAGAACTCATAATAGTCCTCTCAAGTGGGGATATCCTTAGAATATTGGTCTTATTATACCTTCACCTATGACACTTCTCTATTAAAAAAAAATTATGTTTATGTGTGTCAATTATTCTGACTGGTTATATTGTGACCACCCTATGATATAGAACCTATAAAGAATATAAATCTAATACATAAAAAGGATCAAATACATACTTTTTAATATAAAACACATGAAAAACATTATGTAAGAGATGTATATCTGGTGTCAAGGCAATCCTATATGCTATAGGATTGATCACTTCTAAGACCTTGAAGGGTTCCACATATCTTGGTGAAAGATTAATTGATTTACCAAACTTAATCAAGTTCTTCTTAGTCTTAATCAATAAAATACTTTACCACCAACATAAAACTATCTTGTTGTCCTTTTTATATTATCATAATTTTTCTATCTATTTTTGTCTTCAAACAACCTTTATCTGATTAACTTGACCTGATCCTCCATTTTAAAAAGCATTTTAGGACCAAAGACTACCTTGTCTTTAAGCCTAACCCAATTGATTGGTGTTCAACACCTCCTTCTATAAAATACTTAAAATGGAGCCATATTTAAATATGATTAGGAAGATTTAATATAATCAAAATCTACCAATGAAATACACTCTTCCTACTTATATTGTTGATCCATAAAACAAATTCGAATAAGATCTTATAGAACTTGGTTTACTCTCTCTACTTGTTCATCTATTTATAGATGATATGCAGTACTAAAATTTAATTATGTCCCCAAAGCTGAATTTAAAGTCAACCAAAACCTATATCTCATCCTTGGATCTTGATCATAAAATATCTTCTATATAAACCATGTAATTGGTACACTTCTTTCATGAATCATTTTACAAGTATTAGTGCATCATCAATAAAATTACCTGGTATGAAGTGAAATACCTTGGTTAGTTTTTCAACTAATACTATTATCATGTCATGATGGTTCCATGTTAAAGGTAAAACCTAGATAAAGTGCATACTAATTACCTACCACTTCCATTATGTTATATCATAATGATACAACAATCCTATTAGATGCACATGTTCAGCCTTCACATGTTGACACTTTAAACAATGAGACACAAAATCCAATGCATCCATTTTAATTCATTTATAGAAATAAAGAGGTATTATCTTATTCATGAGCTTATTCACTCTAGAGTGACCTAAATAAGGGGCATTTTGTGATTTCTTTAGTACTATGTTCCTCAAATTATCCTTATTAGGTACATACATTCTACCATTTTACCTTAAAATATCATCATTCAACATCTTGAATCCATTAAAATTAGGGTTATGATCATCCTATAATAATTATTTCTTAACTTACTCATAAAATCCATCCTTAGGGGATAAATAACAACTTAATCACAAAAGGTACTCCTAATAGTAGCAAAAGTTGTTATATACCTTTTATGACTTAGGGAATCAACAACTCTATTTCCTTGCCCTTGATGTAGGTAATAACAAAATCAAAATTGGATAATAATTTTAAACAACATATTTTATGAGAATTCAATAATAGGTGGGTAAATATATATTTTATCCCTAAGTTATCATTTTTGAGATCAAACAATTTCCCCAATAGATAATGCCTCCAAATTTGTAAAACATATATTATTGAAGCAAGTTCCAAATAATGCAGGGCATAATTTTCCTCATAAGTTTTAAGATTCCTAGATTAATATGATACAATATATTCATCTTGCATAAGACTTCCTCCAATACCATTCCTAGATTCATTAGTTATTACTGAGAACTAACCATTAGGATCAGGAACTCTTAGCACATGTGTTGACATAAGCCTCCTTTTTAACTCTTGAAAGGATTTATTTCACTTGTACAACCAAATAAAACTATGATTATTCCACCAAATAGAGGTAATTAGGATTTATATTTTTAATAAATTTGAAACAAATTTCCTGTAATACCCTACTAGTCCCATAAAACTTCTCACCTCATAATCATTTTTGGGTGTTGTTCACTCCATTATGGCTCTTATCTTCACTAGATCAACTAAAATTCCATATACAAATATAATGTGTCCCAAATTCTTTACTTTCCTCTTAAAAAATACACATTTGGATAACTTTCCATAAATTTCATGTTTTCAAAAATATTGCAAAACCAACTCTAGATGTTGTAGATGTTCTTTCTTATTCTTAGAATAAATGAGTATATCATCCAAAAAAACTAATACAAAGTGATCTAGATAATCCCTAAACACAAATTTCATGATATTCATGAATGATAATGATACCAACCTATGAATATTGTTTTGGAATATCTTTTTATTGAATCCTCAACTAGTGATATCCTATTCAAAGATCTATCTGAGAGAAAATTGTCATCCCATGCATTTGATTAAAAATATCATAAATGTGAGACAATTGATAATTTTTATTGATTGTATCTTTTTTTAACATCTTATGATCAATACATAGGTTAATATGACCATCCTTTTTCTTGATGAACATGATTGGTGCACCCCATAATGACATAGTTGGTCAAATCAACCCTTTTGATAACAACTCCCATAGTTGAGATTTAAACACATACAACTATATAGTCATCATCCTATAAGGTGCCTTGGATTATGATTATAAATGAGGTATTATGTCAATTGATAAATCAAACTCCCACTTGGGTGCTAATCTTGATAATTCCTCTAGAAACACATCATGAAATTTCTTAAGGAAAGGGTAATCCTTAATAGATGATTCCTTTATTTCATCCATTTCATTTATATTAAAAATAAATATTTGATATCATTTATTTTGAGCCTTCTTAATATGAATTTAAATTTTTTTCCTAAGTTTCAACTCCCTCTTCTCACCCTAACCCTAAATTTTATTCCCAAAATCATCCTAACATTCTACCTTCTTAAGATAGTAATCTACTTTCTCTTTATACTTAGCAAGACAATTCACCCCTAGGATTACATCATATGACCCTAATAGATCTAAATAAATATCTACTATTATGGTGAATTTAGGTAATTTAATCTCATCTTCCACTAAATACTTATCAACTTTGACTTGGCTTCATTCCCATATTGTACTGACCATGCATTTGCCATTGAACCAACTTTTTTAGACAACTTATAAAACATACATGGAGAAATAAAATAATATGTAGCTATAGTATCGATAAAAATTGAAATAGGTTGACCATAAATATTACCTACAACCTCAATAGGTGAGACTTGAAAATTAGCTTGATATTTGTTAACAAACACATTGATTCTCTATTGAAATTTTCCTTGTTATGTAGTACCCTTTGCTTTTCCTTTAGATTTTCCTTGAGTACATTCCATGGAATAGTGATCACCTCCATAGATGAAAATTTCTCTAGGTGGTCCTTTCCTTTTCGCTTGTTATTTTTCCTTGAAACCAGGTTTGAATCCACCTTCCACTTTCTTGCTACCCAAAAAGTTAATGAATTTAGCATTTTGATTCCTAAACTAATTCTTGGA
>JARHVA010005734.1:245000-392500 GCA_037957365.1 Torreya grandis | reverse complement strand
ATGCATATGAAACTCATGGACATCTAATAAATCAAGTAATGAGTCACACATAAATAATCATTTTATATTTGTCCATACATCAACATAATGAAAATATTTTACTACAATAGTAATTAAACAATATCAACCCCTAATAATAAAATCAAGTTTAGTAAGGAAATTGGGATGTAACATATTCTCATTGATTCTAGATCTATTGATAGTTTCATTTCCTATTTAGTTTATTGTGAATGAAAAACAAAAATCTTAGAGTTGAGAGAAGGGTGTGAGGTAGAGTTTGGATTTGGTAAGAAAGTGGTTATTATGAAATGTTTGGAACAAAATGAATTAGATTTAGGGATTTTTACAACTCAAGCAATATGTTTTAGCACCCATTATATCCTATTACCTAATTTTGGGCATGATATGGCTACAACAACATCGAATGAAGATTAATCATTCAACAAGAAGGTGTAATGCCTTGATGACTAGGATAATCTACTGGAACTTTGAGGCATAATAAAAACATGTGGCAAGAAATATTCTATCACCATTGTAACTGGAAATAGCTATTAGAAAAAGATTCAAATTTTACACAATGCAATTAAATGATCTCTCTAAGGAGAAGGAGACCATCTTAAGAGATTATCCTATGTTAATGGAATTAAAATATTTATTCCCTAAATAAATTCTTTGCTTTCCTCCATGGAGGGAGTTTGAGTATTTTACTAATATAGTACCTAAATCGACACTAGCATCTAAAGCTCCATATAGAATACATGTGGTTGATTTGAGGGAAATCAAAATTCAGCTATAAGAATTACTATAAAAAGGTATGATTAAGCCAAGTGTCTTACCTTGGGGACCCCTAATTATCTTCATTAATAATAGATATGTCATATTGAGGCTTTGTATTGACTATCAAATGTTTAACAAGGTCACTATCAAGAATAAGAACCCCATTCCAAGAATTATTGATATTTTTTTTATCAAATTAAAGGGTTTGTTGTGTTCTCTAAAATTTATCTTTGATTGAGGTATCACCAAATTTGTATTAAGGATGAGTATATGCATAATAAAACCTTTAGATTAAGGTATGGTCATTATGAGTTCATAATTATGCCATTTTATTTAACCAATGCTACTACTACCTTTATGAATTTCATGAACATCATGTTCAATTATTTTATTGATCACTTTGTGATAGTGTTCATGGATGACATTTTGGTTTATTCTAGGAATGAAAAAGACAATAAACATAACTTATGATTTGTATTATAAAAGACAAGGTAGTTTAATATATTTGATAAGATGTCTACAAGATTATTTTTAAAAAATGAGATTCATTACATGGGACACATCATCTCAATGGAAGGTATCTTATTGGAACCTATAAAAATCAAAGAAATTAAGGAATGGCCAGCTCGTAAAAGTGTGAATGAAGTATGTAGCTTCATAAGTTTAGTACATTATTAGAGAAGGTTTGTTTAAAATTTTCATACAATTTCTAACCCTATCACTTCTTTACAAAAGAAAGGGATAAAGTTTGTGTGGTCTCATTAATGTGAGGAATCCTTCCTAAATTTAAAAGAGATGTTAACTTTAGCTCCAATCCTTATTATAACATATCCTAATAGGAATTTTGAGATATAAGTTAATGCTTTTAAAATGGGAATTTGAGATATTTTGACCTACTATGGTAATGTTGTTGCCTATGAGTCACATAATATTAAAGTCTATGAGAATAACTATCCAACTCAAGAATTAGAATTGGCTATTATGGTGCATTATCTCAAGAAATGATAGAATTTTCTACTTGGAAAGCATTTTAAGGTGAAATTATAGATATAACAACAACTTTGATACTAAAATTACTAATTGTAAAGGAAATAAAATAGAGCAACTAATACACTCAATTAAAGGACATATTTAGCTACAATATCAACATTATACTTAAATTTTAATATTGATTTACTGTAATAATAACAAATTGACACTAAATATAATAAAATTACCATTGAGCTAGCCAATGAACCTATTACAAATGTTTTAATGAATTATTCCATGGAATCAGATGGAATTATGAGGCACCATAGAATATTTTTTCTAGATTATAAAGATATACAAGATAAAATATTGAATTAAGTGCATTCAACACCTCATTTTGTTCATCTAAGTATCACCATGATGACACATGAAATAAATAGATGATGATACCCTAGTGGTGAGTGATTTGAGTGATAAAAGTGGGAGGTCTTAGGTTCTATTCCCTGGGTGACTACTCTCTAGTGTCATTCCCACACTAATCAATGATGGGTTATTATTTAAATTATCCAATGCAATGAACTACTAGTATATTGTTAAATGTGATGGGGGTTAGCATTTGGCTTGAAACTTATGTTCAATGTGATGAGGAAAGTGCACATCCCTTGGCTAGGGATATGATTCGCTGATAGTTTATGTATTTTAGTTATAAAAAATTTTGAACCTAAAATCCCCCTTAATGGGTTGATGGTAATGTCGAAGGCTTAGAGACATGAAGTCAAAATGGATTAGTTTCCTCCCCCCTACTTTATTCAAATTTTATTTTGATGGAGTGGATAGGGGAAAACTAGGAGATTCTAGTATAAGTTGTGTGATCTAATATTATATAGGGTCATTTATCTGAGCTACCTTAAAGAAGCTAGTGGATGACACTAATAATGAGTTTGATGTACAATCCCTTATTTTGGGTATGGAATTACTGATTTATTGAGGTATCAAGATAATCATCATTGAAGGTGAATCTAAGGTGATTATCCAAGAATTAAGGAACCATAAGGCTAGTTATTAGAACATTAACAACATCCTAAACCATGGTTAGATTCTACTAGATAACTTCAATCTTTGGGAGTTATCCCATTGCTTTCATGAATAAAACTCCAAAATAGATAAACTAGATAACAAACAAGTGTATCAATGTGAGGATTTAATAGTGGACAATGATTGGATAAGTTGGTTTTTTTAAAATAATGATGAATTAATGAGAGAACTTGGGAAGACACTCCCAATCATGATGAATCACCTCATTAGCTATAGATTGGCCTAGGAGCCTCACATTACACATGAGACATCCTCACACTACCTTATTAATTTAATGGGACCTTATAAAATGGTACATTCACACCATAGTCTCTTTCTCTCCCACATTTGATTTTCTATCTTACTAAGCTAACCTATATTTGTAGCTTTGTTTACATGGATCCTTTACTCTAGGTGATGATTAGTAAACACATTTTTCATGTCAAATTTACTAAGAAGTAAATTTATTTAATTGGGTGAGTTATAGGTTCACAAATCAAGTAAATTTTCAACATTTAGTCTGGTAGTGTTCTATAAGATCTCAGATAGATAATTGGTCAAGTGGTGCTTGATATCAGTTGTAGGGTAAAGGTAAATTCACTAGTGGTGTAAAATTTTATTAGAAATTTCATCCTTTTTTAAAAATATAATAAATGAACTTTAGAGGATGTTATTAGAATTATGCACCCTCAATTTAGGATTGGTTTATAAGAGGCTATAAAGGGTTTCAATTATAGTGGCCAGCACCCATTCCCCTTTTCCACTCATATGGAGCTAGGGATGATACCTGTTTAAAAATTTCATTAGTTAAAATAAATATAATTTGGGTTGGTTGAGCATTTGGATCACATGAAAACCTATCTAAAACACCCTAGCCTAAAAATGTGCTTCATCCTATAATTAGACCTAGATGAACTATGTGTTCATATGGCTTAGTGGTGGTAGCCTCAGTTGGATAAATTATAATAAGGTGTAAGCTATAGTAAAATACCTTATGAGGCTTTTTGGGGCCCCATTTTAATATATTCATTCTCCAAGAGAAGACATGTGTCACTCAACACGTCATAGGGTGGCTATAATGTATATGAGAGCTCTCTTGGATGGGATGAAAACATCATAAATATTTTTGGAATTTTAAAATAAAAACTTTAGAAAACCAAGGCTCCATCGATGGAATATGACCACTCATCGAGTGGAGGATGCCAGGAATGTACATTGTGATGACATGGTTAGGATGGAGATGGAAAAGGGAGGATGTCGAAAGGATGAGGTATGGTGTGTCCAAGTAGTTATTGTAGGCTCCACTTTATTAGGGGTGGTAATTTATCAAAGGTCATGAATGGATATTCATTGGGGTTTTAACTCCCTTTTTAATTTTTTGGTTATTTATTTCTTGATGTTACCCTTTGGGGTATTTTATCTTTTGAATATTTGGTTGCCTTACATGGCTCTTTTTATTCAATTATATTTCTCTCTTGTTGGTGGTAGTTTGAAAAGCAAGTTTTCCCAATATTTTTTGAAACTTTTTTTTTTAAATTATTAAAATGGTGATGGAACCCCCATTCCTTAAATCATCTATCCAAAAAAATTACACATGAGCTTAAAAGGCTATATTTTTGGCTTGACTTGAAAAAGGATATCATTGTCCTTATGGAAAAATATATGTAATATCATTGTCCTGAGTCTAAATAATACCATCTAGGAGGATTATTATATCCTCTTAATTTTATTTAAGTAATATGGGTTATAATCTCCATGGATTTCATTTATGGACTGTCCAATTCCTAGGATAGGCATGATATAATTCTAGTAGTGATTGATAAATTCATGAAATTTTCTCATTTCTTTTTTAGAAATATTGACGATGATGCCCCTACACTTGCCAATAGGTTTTTTAAGGATGTTATTTCCCCTCATGGTGTTATTAAATTCATTTTGTCTAATAGGGATAATTTTTTTACTTTTTTATTATGTAAAACCTTGATGTTTTATTTTGGGAAAAAAATGAAATTAAGTTCAACATACCATCCTAAAAATGATGTCTAAATTTAAAGGATAAATTAGGTAGTAGAATACATGATAAGAATGCAAATATTAGATCACCATCCAAAATGGGAAGACTAAATCAATTTATTTTAATTTACATATAATAATACCTATCATTCTATTATACAAATAACACCTTTTGAATCCCTACATGGGTGAAGTTATATAACTCCTATTGGTTGGGATGATTTGGAAAACTAAGTCATTGCTAATATGAAAAACCCTTCATGAATATGATGAGAAAATGGCTCTTATCAATCAAAGGTCAAATGTTACCTCTGATAGGAAAAATAGATATGCTAATCTAAATATACCAACAAGTGAATTTGAGGTGCACGATAAATTATTCCTGTGAGTTAGACCTTAAAAGATTTCAATAAAGTTTGGAAAGGAATCCAAACTAGTTCCATAATATGTTGTTCAGTTTAACATAGTGGAGAGGATTATTATTATTTATTTCCATATAGTAATTCCTCCCACTCTCTCAAATATTCATGATGTGTTTCATGTGGCATTGTTATGAAAATATGTTTATGATCAATCTCATGTTATGGATTATAATAATATCCATGTTGTATAATAGGAGATGATTTAATTAGACCCCATAAATATATTATCCCATCACAACATTGATTTATGAAATATAAAAAATTAGAGAGTTATGATCCAATGGGATGAGCTAAGTGAGAACAATAAAACCTAGGAAGATGTGATTATTTTCTAAAAACATAACCATCACCTTTTTGTGTAGGACCTAAGGATGGTACCTCATTTTGGGTGGACGAATTTCATATCTAACCTAAGAAGACTATGATAGTTTTGGATATTTAATTGTTTCTTGTGTTATTGTTATTATTTATGAGTTGGAGCATATATAGAATGCATCTAATATTTCTAATTCATGTTTTGTAATTTTGTTCTATATTTATTTCAATATTTAGTTATATTATTTCTATATGATTTCATGATTATTTTTATATAACGATACTTTTGTGTCACTTCGTTATTATAGGTAAATGATCAACAAATGAGCTATGTTTGTGCCTAGAAGGACCATCTAAATGCCGTACACATTTCATGTAGCAAAATAAATATAAAAGGTAAACATGCAAGTGAAATGTGTCTACCAAGTCCTTTGTTTTTAGTTTTGTGATGTCTTGTTATGTGTTATTATATTTCTATGGTTTATTTGTTATGAGTTATGCAAATTATGGTTTCCAACAACATATAACTAACTCATTCAATAATAACACATAATATAGGGTGGCCATCATATTTTGTGACATGGTCAATTTCTAGAAATGTTAGAAAGGAACCAAAGATTCCATGACACCATGCCTAAGATACCATTGCATTAATGATCTTGGTTAGTTTGGGAACCATGATAGAATTATGAAGGAATTATGTTAGCATATAGTGGGTAAAAAAAGTGGAGAAGGAAACTTGGAGGTAGCAAAAGAGAAAGAAGTAATAAGACAGAAATAAGGAAAAGAAAAAAGGAAAAATAAAGAGTAAAAAACATGAAGCATCATAGTGTAAAAATTCAGTTTCAAACCTCAAATTTATTTTATCTCATTTCTAATTCTAGAATAATATGATAGTAAAAATGAATCTCTTTTCTAGTTTCCATTTTTATTCTCATTTGATTAAACATGATGGACCCAAGAATGTGGTTGGGTTACAGAGATCTGCTTGAATAGACAAACCATGGGATATTCTATGTGTACAAAGGGATAACCCTAACATAGGACCATATATGTCCCTATTTGTATAATTTAGTTATGGGTTACCAACTAAATTCATAGCATTGAACTTTAGGAAGTGGTTACTACTGTGTGGAGGGATTTCAAACTCATCTCACTCATAAATAACATATAGATAATATGATGAATCATGGTAAAAAAATTAGTTAATATTTATGGGGAATAATTTGTGTTATTTTTTGTTAGTTAGGTCTTTTATTACCATTTTTTGATTCCTTAGTTTGGTAGACATGATCTACCTCTTGTTATTTTGATTATTGCCTTTCATTCCCAAACTGATAGTTGGGATGGGTAGGGGTATTTAATACCTTAGGGATGGGATCATTAGGTTCATTCAAATATTTAAATTTATATTTATTTTAAATAATATATAATTATAATTATATTAGTCACTCATTTATCTCGTACCAGTGATTTATGGAGCCACACAAAGTTCAATGTATGTGGCATCATTGCCAAGATGCTTCTATTTATAATTATATAGCTTAGTGTCATTGGTAATCACTTTGTTGTGAATCAGTTTATTTATAATGTTCTATTTATATTGAAGCACTAATGATTTAATTTTAAAGAAATTAATACTATGATGTATTGTATATTTTGGTTCTTGTTTTATATGTTATCTTCCAATGTAGATGCACTCAAATTTCATTTTTTTATTATTGGAAATATGATCTTAGTGAATCATTATTATTTCATTGCACTACATATAGTTTTTACTTTTATGAACATGTAATTTTGATTTTTTGATTGATAATATCTATTTGGTTTAGTCATGTTTTATTGTGCATCGATAGAAATATTGTTTCCATCAATTTGGAATGTTGCTACTCAACTTGGCTATATGTGATGATAGAATTACATTTTTACATACAAAGACAATTAATTTTAGTTGTATAATGTTATGATGTATTGATTATATCAATTGAGTAATTTAAATTTTAAATATATGTGGAAATACACTCAATTATTCTTATATTTTATAAGGTGTATTTGTTATGGCTTGTTGAGTACATGTTGAGTTATATGGTTAGTTGGTAAAAATCATTGCATTATTATGAGTATGTCATAGAATTATAATTAGATTGGATCTTGGTTTGATAATGTTATTTTATTCTTAAATTAGTCTTCATTATTTAATGATCAACTATGGCATGCATTAAAAGTTATAAATTATTTTGAATATTAATGGCAGTATCAAAATAGATTGTATATAAATGATTTATTATGTACCCATTTTTGGTTAATGCATGTCTATTAGGAAATGAGTAAATAATTTAATAAAATTTAGTTGATGATTAACAATTTTGGTGGAAATTGGAATCTAAACCCCTATTTTAATCCATTCATTGAAAAAATCCCATAAACAGTGGCAATATAACAACTTTGGATTAATATAGTTTTGGTGGACTATATTTTTTTCAATAAAACCTAAATTACCATATTAAATATTAGTAATGTATGTCATATTTAAATTTGGGTAATGAATTAAGTATTTTATATTATAATATGCTATTTCGGTGGAAAATTAAACTATATGTTTTTAGTTCAATAAAATAAATATGGAGATTCAATCAATGAATAATGGGAGGTCGATGAGATGAAACCTATTAAATTAATAAACCTTTCCATGAAACTAAGAGTGAGTTAATTTTTCAATATTAAACATGTTAGTTTTGATTGAGATACATTAATTCCATGATATAGTAAAATCACTTACCAAGTATTAATTATAAATTTATTAGACTTGATAAGATGAGATTAATAATAAGTCCCTAATCAGATGGGTATTAATGGTCTTATTGGCGCTATAAATTAGTGTATTGATTTCATTCAAGAGTAATGTTTTTTAAAAGTGATTTACATTATATATTAAAAAATTAACATTCCACACTAAAAATTTAGAAATTTTTATAAGTAAGAATGCTTATTTTTTAGGGCTAATTGAGACCATTCAGTTTTATAAAAGAGATATGTATTCTCATGGATTAAAAATAGGTCTCTACTAGTTCCCT
Organism: Torreya grandis; assembly: GCA_037957365.1. Classification (NCBI taxonomy): domain Eukaryota; kingdom Viridiplantae; phylum Streptophyta; class Pinopsida; order Cupressales; family Taxaceae; genus Torreya; species Torreya grandis. The sequence continues at coordinate 383,856 of JARHVA010005734.1, read as the reverse complement.
TGCCTAGTTATGATTAATGTATTCATTATAAATAATTTATGATGTTTGATTATTCATGTTTTAAGAAAAATTATTGAGAGAGGGAGTGAATTAGTCTTAAAAAAAATTCTTAACATTCTCACTTAATCAATCATGAAACATTGAAACAAGCATATAGATCTTGTAAGCATAAACACCTATCCACATAAACATGAAACACAAGAACACATAAAATATGTGATAAACCTTAAATTGGAAGAAACACCATTGATATATACAAATGGAATACAATACTATAAGATAAACAAAAAATTTAGTGAATCACCAACTCCACATGGAGTACCAACCCCAACTACCTAAGCACCAACTTAGCTAGGCTTTATCAAACAACCACTTACAAGGAGGCACAAATGCCCTAGATGACTCATAACCAACTTATCCACCTAGAATTTTTGATCACCTTCATAAAATATTATTTCTCACATAATATATGATGATCACCTTATTAATATCTTCACACTCTTAGCCCTCTCAAACTACCTTCTAGGTCTCTTTGCTCAATTAGGTCTCGTTAAGACTGATTAGGTCATATGAAATTGATCCTCATACATATAACCTATATAAAATATTAATCACATATCCTATATACTATTCTGATGGTCTATAATACGTCATTATACTCTGTAATATGTTATTTTATTTCTTTGTTTTACACACTTATAAATAGGCCTAAAATTGCCTTGTATTTATATAAGTCTTTTGTTCATATCCTTATTGGTCATCCAAAAAACCTTACCTTATTATTTATTTCATGTAATATTTATTAGGATATCTCATAAACATGTATAAAATGTGATTTTAATCCATTTAGTCTACCATACCTCAATTAGGCCTCATTTCTTCTTTAGGTCTACTTTAGGACACTTTACACTTTAATTTTCTTGAAACACTTTAAAAATCCACACACATAAGTAAAATATAATAAAAAAATAAAATAGGCCTATACTAATCTCATATAGACTTTATAACACCTGTCAAGTCCAATCACTACTTGAAGCATACAATTAGTACTACTCACAATTAGGCCTATGCATACCCAAAAAGTCTGTCTTGAACTACTAAAGATAAAACACCAATTAAATAAAAAACATGGAAATGAATAAAATATTTATAAACCTCAAGAACTTAGGGTCATAAAAAAATTCATTAGATATTTCAACTTAGGATATACAAGCTCAAACTCTTCTTTACAAAATGTTCACTCTGAACTGCCAACTACCCTCAAAACAGAGTCATAAAAACTTGAACTTCTAACACCTGAAGGAACAAACTCAATTAATTCCAAGATATTAACATGATCCTAATAAATAATAATAAAAACATTCAACAAAAATATCATAAGATATAATGTTAATTATTGGTCTTTCAGACCAATTTGTTGACCTTCTCTCTCACAAACCTCACTCAGCTAGTCAAGTCAATTTGGCTTCAAAATTTTCACTACTTTCAAGGACTAAAATTTTTTATAAAATTCATTGATAGGAAATAAAAGTACCAAATATAAACACCATGTTTTTTATATGCTTCAAATCAGTGTATAGAGTCTCAAACTCATCACTATAACTTTCTTACCCAAAACTGTAAGTTTACATTAAAGAATAATCATGTTGACAATGACCTTCAATCACTTATATGACCATTTATAGAGAATTTTGATGAATTTGGATGATATTATGATATAATTATACCATTATTATATATAAATTAATAAATTCAAATGGAAATATTTATCTTCTAGACCAATCTCATGACCTCACTGTACACAAGCCTCACTAAGCTAGATAAGTCAACTTGTGAGCAAATTTTTATCTATAACTACTAGCCTTAAAAACTTATATCAAAAATAAACATGTATTAAAAGTATTTAAAAATTTATCCATGCACTTTTTTTCATCCTTATTCTATGATAGCACATCCCTAATCATCTTCTCACTTCTATCTAGGTTTCTCACTATTTGTACCATTAAGCCTATTAGTGACAAGTTATCTTGGATGGCTAGTTTATAATACCTAAGGGATATAACCTATCCATAAAATTTTATGGAAACAAAAAAAAAACTCTCAAACTTTGTCCTCTATCTATTTATCAACTATGACTTGGTCAACTCTTATTTCTACTTCAAATCTTTGAGAAACAAAGCCTTTGCTACAGGGTCCACTCACTCACATGAAGACTCAATCACACATAGAGATTATTGGAAAATTTTAATACAACATAAAATCACTAAAATATCCATACCAATACATTATTATCACTTTAAAATAACTTATATTATATCATGTCACTATTAGGGTTATTTGAGGGTTTAAACCATATTCCACTGTTACCAATCATTCATAAATCTTATCCCCTCATTACAACAACTAATGCATATAAATTTGAGATATTAACCTTAATAATATACAATGAATATCTTATTTTCCCATTCAGAGGTTAAAAATGCCAATGAACTCTTGAAACTCCTTGGGTTGAGAACCCTTCATTCTATGCACTTGAGAGACTTCAAAAACACTTTTCATGCCTTTTCTATTATATACCATGACTTAAAATTTTTTTAACATGTTTGAAACATCATATAATACCTCCATCCATTATCACATATTCACATTTACCTTAAAAACCTATCATGATACCTTATTAGGCCATACTCTTTCTTCTTACTTGCTTAGACCTTGAACTACAACCATATTAGGCTTTAAAACTAGTCTTCACATCTATTTCAATGTTTTATCTACCTTAATCATAAATTAAAGAAACATCTCTCATGATAAAACACTAATTACATCCTTCTAATCCTTAATAATAGATCATGATGCCTCATTAGGCCATGTAATGTTTAAAAATGGTCTAGGTACAGACTAGGTCTGAAGGTCCTACCCCTATAGGCTCACCCTAAAACTCTCATGAGTGATATAATGATTAATATACATGTTAAATCAACCTCATATAGACTATTATTCTCTATGAATCCATCTCACATATCCACCATGCTCAAACCTTCTCACTAGGACTTTACAGGCCATGACTAGGCTTCTCAAGCACTTGAAACTTGAAAAATGACCTTGAAACACTTCTTGATGCTTATACACTTTGATCACATACCATCCATGTTCCTAAATTTTTTTATACCTATGTACATAACTCTTCATGCTCACCATGCACATTCTCATGATATGACTATGTTTGTTATGATTGGGCTTCCTAAGACACCTTGTACTTAAAGACTAGTACTCAAACATGCTTACCTCAATGATTCTATCAAATAATAAAATTCATAAAAAATAAATCTTACACAAATTCCAATACCTTAACAAAAACCAATATAATAATCATTAGGTTTCCTTCAAATTATATCTTGTCATATGGTTTCCTTGTCACATCAATCACACAAGCACATATCTCATAGATCATTCACCAAGAATCTTCAATAAATGCACCTTAAAATTAATGACATCAACCTTAACATAAATTTAAATCAATATTGAAATCAATGACAACACTTCTCAACAAACTCCCCCTTTATCATTGATAGCAAAACATTCTTCAATCTGATCACTCTCAACTCCCCTAGTCTAGTCAATCTCCCTTCTTAAACTTTCTCCCCATTTGACATTAATGACAAAGGGTCTTCCAAAAAATGCCATTTTGAAATACAAATTATTGAAATAGAGGCTCAACACATAGAATGTGAATTATTACAATAACATGCTTCCCCTTAATCCATTCATACCTCTTTCAAATGAACTCAGATCTCAAGACAACTTACCTTGTCCTTAACATGACTAATATGATACAAACATTTTATCACACACTAGGTCACCATATAATTTTCATCAAATACACTTGGAGATTATGAACAAATTGAATAATTTCCCCTCAAACCAAGAATCCACCATGCTTATACTAATTAAAATTTCTCTCCATAAAGCCTAATGGAGTCACCCATTTCTATAGAGTACTAAAAAAATACAAGTTCAAGAGATTTCCAGATCTCCATCCTTTCACAAGACTAAATATATTTAAGTATTCTATTAGGCTTGATTTGTAACTTAGGATTAACCTTATAATCCTCTGTGTGATCAACAATCTAAGCTGATAATGAGCATTCCTAAATTGATTTCTCATCTGATGTATGTTCTACCATAATAAGTAGTCCACTTGAGCTTGTATATTGATCATTACTCACATTTAATATCTTTGGTTTCTATACATTCATTTTCCTTCTCTCTTGCACTCTAGGATCTTAAAACCTCTTGTTTTGAATGGATGGCCTTCTACCTCTATTAGGATAGAATCTTGAAATGTGTCCCACATTATGATAACTATAGCAAATAACACTATACATACCTCTTTAATGATGATTCCTTTCATAATCCCATGCATATTTATTTTAGAGGGTCTTATACACTATTTCTCTATGAACAAACTAATTTCATGTATAACAATAACCATTTAATGAATTACAATACCTCATAGAACTTTATAACATTAGGTTGTTTGATATGTCTTTTCATGTTGAATTTATTGTCTTCATTAGCTTTATCATTGACTTGAGCTACCACCTTTTGGTATTATTTGAAACCAAGACCTGTCTTATCACTTTCAAACTTTTGAGTACTCAAGATGTCATCTAGATCCTTGATGCTCTTTCCAAACTTCACAAAGTTCTTCACCTTTGTAGATGCTTGATCTAACTCAACTTTCAAGGATCCCACTTCAATTTAATACCTGTTGCATTCAATCTCTTTATATTTTAATCTAGCAGTGATTATCTCTATATGTGCTTCAATCTAATTGATGATCTCATCATACTATCTCCTCAAACAAACTAATATACTATTCATAATTCTTAAATAATGATCTTAGTTTGTGATTATTTATTATTTGGACTTTCAACTCTTCTAGGGCACTTACCAATTCTATCTCAGGTTCACTTCAACTTCTTTTTCATTTGATTCTACATCAACCATAAGGCCTTTCCCATGTGAGTAACCCTAATTGTTTAATTTTATGGCCATGAATAAGGTTTCATTATTATCATATTCAAGTTCATTACTACCATTATCACTATCATATTAACTTGTGTCACTTACATTAGATGAGTTAGTATCTTCTTTAGTGTATAAACTTCTCTTTTTCCTAAATGACCCTTGTATACCTTCATACTTCTTGAAATATTTATTATTCTTATCAAGCTTATAGACCTTCCTATCATCTCCATGATGTTCATCATGTCCTTCATCATGATTAGTTTTATCTTTTCTAGGACACTTGTATTCAAAGTGACCAATCTTACCATAGTTTAAACATTTGAAAGGAAACATACCCTTGTATTTACTATATATAAACCTCAACTTCCTAGAAAACATGGCTAGTAGTTCATCATCATCAACATTTAAACATTCTTCATTCTTGACCTTTTTAACTTTTGAATTATTCTCAACATTGAAATATAATTCCTTCTTGGGAGGTCTTCCTTCATTTTTTCTCATCTCATAGGCAATCAAGATGCCATGAATCCCATCCATTTCAAGCTTTTCCAAATATTACATCTCTTCTACTACAGAAACCTTAGACTCAAAATTAGGAGTTAGTGATCTAAATAAATTTTGAACAAATATAGATTTTCTCACTTCTTATCCTAATCCTCTAATGACATTAAAAATTTCATCAACATTCAATAGGTAAGATGCAATTATTTCATCTTCATTCATCTTTATACTTTCAAACTATCTTTAATGGGTCTGTAACTTGGCCATATTCACCTTTTTGTATCCTTCATATATGGTATTAAATTTTTCCTATATCTCTTTGAATGATACATAATGCATCACCTTCATAATCTCTACCTCTAAAAGGCCACAAATAATGGAATTCATTACCTTGGAGTTGTTTTCACTAGCCTTCTTACCTACTGCATTAGTTGGTCGAATAGGAGGAGCACTATAGCCATCCATAACTTACTATTAAATATAAATACCTTAAGACATCAATTGTATCTTCATATTTATGTTCCAAAAGGCATAATTAAATCCATTTAATAATGGATCTTTATTGGTAGATAAACCACCTTCATCTTGTTGACTAGCCATCTTTGCTTCTAGGATCTCCTTTAGGATTTTAGACCTATTTCAAGGACTAGGATTTAATACCAAATGTTGGAAGAAAAATGACTGAGGGGGATAAATAAATCTTCAAAAAAAATTCTTATCAATCTCACTTAAGAAATCATGAAACATTCAAATAGGCATATAGATCTTGTAAGCATAAACACATATCCACATAAGAAAGAAAGACAATAACACATCACATATTTTGGAAACCCTCAAGAGTAAAAAAATCCACTTATATATGAAAATGGAATACATTCATATAATAAAAACATTAAATTTAATGAAGCACCAACTCCACATGGAACACCAACCCCAACTAGCTAAGCACTAATTTAGCTAGGCTTTAACAAATACCCAATTGTAAGAAGGCACCAAACCCCTAGATTAATCAACACCAAAAAATCTACCTGAAACTATTTATTACCTTAAAAAAATATTTTTTCTCACACAATATATTATTATCACCTTCTTAATCTCTTCACACTCTTATCCCTCTCAAACTACCTTTTAGGTCTCTTCGCTCAATTACATCTCTTTAAGACTGATTAGCTCATATGAACTTGATCCTCAAACACAAAACCCATATAAAATATTAAATTTATATCATATATAATAATATAATGGTCTAAAATGCACCCTTTTCCTCAAAAATATGTTATTTTATTCACTTATTCTACACACTCACAAATAGGCCTAAAATTGTCTTGTATGTATACAAGTTTCTTGTTCATATCCTTCTTGGTCAGCCAAAAACCATTACCCTTCTAGGTTAGACATAATATATATTAATAAATATTATAAACATGTATAAAATGTGTTTTTAGTCCTTTTAGGTCTGGCATACCTCAATTATGCCTCATTACATCTTTAGGTCTCATAGAGACCTAATTCCACTAGGTTTATTTTAGGACAAGTTATACTTTACCTTATTTAAAATAATTTAATACTCCACACAAAAAATTAAAATATCATAAGATAATAAAATAATAAAATATACCTATAATAATCTCATATAGTCTCCATAACACCTTTTAAGTCTAATCACTACTTGAAGCACACTATTAGTACTATTTGTAGTTAGGCCTGTGTATACCTAAAAAGTTTATCATGAACTATTGAATATAAAACACTAATTTGATTAAAAAAACATGGAAATAAATCACATATTAAAAAAACTCATGATATTTGTGTCATAAAATACTTAATTATATACTTCAACTTAGGGTATACATGCTCAAACTTTTCTCTACAAAATGATCACTTTGAACTGCCAACTAACCTCAAAACATAATCATAGAAACTTGAAATAATGACATTTGGAGGAAGACACTCAATGACTTATAAATAATTAAAATGATACTAAAACATCCTAAAAATATCATAATATATAATGGAAATTATTGGTCTTACAGACTAATTTTTTGACCTTCTCTCTCACATACCTCACTCAATCAGTCAAGCATATTTGGATTCAACATTTTCACTAATTTAACTAAATAAAAAACTTTATAAAAATAATTAATAAAAAATAAAATTACCAAATATAAACACCATTTACATTATATTCTTCAACCTAGGTCATAAAGTCTTAAACTCATCACTACAACTTTCTTACCCAGAACTACCAGCTTACCTTATAAAACAATCATGGTGACAATAACCTTCAATCACCTATATGACCATTTATAGATATTTTTTTTGAATTTTTATGATATTATGAGATCAATATACCATTATCATATATAAATATAATATGTTCAAATGGAAATTTTGGTCTTGTAGACCAATCTCATGACCTCACTATACATAGACCTCACCGAGCCAGATAAGTCAACTTGTGAGAAATATTTTCCCTATAACCACTGACACAAAAAATTATATCCAAAATTAAAACATATTAAAATTGTTTAAAAATGTCTCCACAAACTTGGATTCATCCTTATTCCATGATAACACATCCCTAATCATCTTCTCACTTTTGCCTGGGTTTCTCACTATTTGCACCATTAGGCCTATTAGCAATAGGTTATCTTAAATGACTAGTTTAAAACACCTAAGGGATATAACCCATCCATAAAATTTAATTGACACAAACTAAAATTCTCATAAAAAATCCTACATCCATTTATAAACTTTGACTTCCTCAACACTGACTGTTACATCAAATCTTTGTGAATCAAGACCTTTCTTATAGGCTCCACTCATCACTTAAAGACTCAATCACACCTATAGATGCATGTTAGAGTTTAATAAAACATTAAATCACTAAAATATACATACTTATCAATTATAATCACTTTATAATAACTTATTTCATATTGGGTCACTATTAGGGGGTTTTGAGGGTTTAAACCATATTCCACTGTTAGCAATCATTCATAAATCTTATCCCATCATTCCAAAAAAATAATGCATGTAAATTTTATTTATCACCCTTAAAATTATAAAAATAATATATTACATTCCCATTCAAATGTTTAAAGTTCCAATGAACACTTTAAAGTCCTTGGGTTGAGAACCCTTCATTATATACACTCAAGAGACCACAAAAATATTTTTCATGCCTTTTATTATAAACCATGACCTTAAAATTTGTGATTATTATTTAAAAATAATATAATACTTATTTACATGCTCATATACTCACATTTTACTTGGAAACTAATCCTGATACCCCATCAAGCCATATTCTCTTTTTGTTTGCTTAGACCTTGACCTGTAAACCATATTAGGATTTGAAACTAGCCTTCATGCCTATTTAAATGTTATATCCACCCTACTAAAAAATAAATAAAAATATATCATTATAAAACACTAATTAAATCATTAATGGGACTTGATAATAGATCATGATGCCTCATTAGGCTAGGCAGGGTCTACAAATGGTCTAGATACAGACTAGGTCTAAAGGTCCTACCCATGTAGGTTCATCTTGATACTCTAATGAGTACTAAAATTACTCATATACATGTTTAATAAACCTAATATAGCCTCTTATTCCTCTTTTCATCCATTTCACCAATCCACCATGCTCAAACCTTCTCACTAGGACTTTACATTCTATGATTAATGCATGACTAGGCTTCTCAAACACTTGAAACTTGGAAAATGACCTTAAAACACTCCTTGATTATTTTAAACCATGATCATATGACTTACATGATCCTTAAAAAAAATATCATACATATATACATAATTATTCATTCTCACCATGCAAATGATCATGATATGACTATGCTCTTTTTTGACTAGGCTTCTCAAAACACCTTATACTCAAAGACTAGTACTCAAACATGCTTATCTCAATGATGATATAAAATAAGTAAATTCATTATACAATAATATTACACCATTAAAACAACCTTTAAAATAATCTATAGAAGAATCATTAGGTTTCTTTCAAATTCTCTCTCAACAGAGATACATTAGGTTGCCTTCAAATTATCTCGTCATATGGCTTCCATGTCACACCAAGCACACAAGCACATATCTCATAAAACACTCACTAAACATCTTCACCAAATGCACCTTGACATCAATGACATAAACCTTGACATTAAATGACATTAATGACAACACTTCTCAATAATGAATGTATTTCTCTTGATTATATAAGGGTAATGATGTAATTCAGTTTTAATCTATGATTTAATAGTAATTCTCTAGTTCAGATTTTACCCCTTGGATATCTAACCAATATCATGAAAATGGATATAGTGGAATCAATAATGGTTATCAGTAGTACAATTTATTTGAGATTAGAGAAAATGTGTTACTTTTGGGGCCCTATTAAATCATGATGATTCTTGTTCTTATATATGATTAGGTAGATGTTGACTACTGATTAAGGTGGGTCTAGCCTATTCTACTTAGATATCACATTGCCATGGAGCACAACCTAGTTCCCAACTCGTGAAATTATTGGAATTTACTTCTATGTAGAATTGTTTATTTTTATAATTTGGGACTCATAAATTTATGTGTGTGTGTAGTTGGGTTTTTGGGTTCATCATATTAATAATAATAATAATAATATATCTTGACTTGATTTATAGTTATCCTGACTTGGATTATGATTGCTCCTATTAAATATTAAAAAATTTATGTAGAAAAGGGAAGAGTTTTTTAATGTGTATAAATATAAATAATTGTATAAAGTGAATGGAAAGTGGAGGTAATGAATGAATCTTAACATGTATTTATAGGTGAATATTTTGATGTTTCACTTCACCTGATGATGTGAAATGTTTGGAAGAACCACAAAGATCATTTTTAATTTTGAAACTAGTTTTTATATGGCATGGGATGAAATTGGCCTAAGTTTATAGTAGTGCACTAAGCCTCTCTATACATAAGTAGGAATTGTATAGAGAAATTAAGGACCTAAGTTTAGATCTAGATACCATCTGATGGTGTTTTAGACAACTTGATCATTTAGAATTGAAAATTTATGTGTAATGATAAAAACAAATAAATGGTTGAGACTGCATATAAATGAATGGATTAAAGTAACGGTGAATAAGATTCATGTATTTTACAATAACTCATGCAGTTTGGATTGTGTCAAGAATTAACATTGTAATGTATATATGACCAAATTTATGTGATTACATTTTCCTTCCCTTTTTTCTAGTAATTAAATTGATAGATTAAAGTAGAAAGAGTAAAAATTGAGAAGATATTTCAAATTTTTAGGGTACTTAAACTTATAAAACTCTATAAAAACTAATGAAGTAGTCATTTTTTTAATTTTAAATTAGAAAAAATATTTAATTTTAAAATGGAAAAAATGAAATTAGATCAAGGAAGAAGTAAACCTATATATAGGTGAAACCCAAAATTACATGTAACTTATAACTAATAATGAACAACCATGCCCACTTATTAAATTTTTTTGATAATGTAATTTCTTATGTTGATTTATTTTTTGAAGAGTTAAGAGTTATCAAGTCTCAACTTTTAGATATAATTAATCAATCCCATGAGTTAGAAATGTGCATTATTCTAACTCTCAATAATTAATAATAGTACCCAAACACTAACACTAAAAATTTGGAACCATATTAGGTTTGATGGAAGTGATGCCAAGACTGTTATGTGCCATTAGAATAAAATGAACATTACTTGCATACATTTAAATGACATTGTTGTAGATAAATAAAGATTATAAATTTTCATAATCGGAAGTGAATGGATGTTATTCATGGCCCCATAATGACCAAATTAATCATATAATTTGATTTGAAAAGAATATTTTTCCTTTGAATTTACATTTTTTTCTCTTTACACTTTGAAAACTTGAAACTTTGAATTTTTTATCTTTGATTATCTTGAGCATGAATGAGTATCATTACCCATCTAAATATGTGCCATTGATATAGAATGTTATGAATATATATAGGCCTAATTTTAATCATATTTATAACTTGTAGCTTTGATTTTGTAATTTATTTTAATATTCCCATCCATATGCATTCAAGTCTTTAAAATTTTATAGTTTGAGTCTTTTAACAGTGAGTGCATATGCATGTCATATATGTATACACATAATATTTTCAAACTTTATCAATTATTGATGTCTTTTATCTTGTAGGAACCCATTGAGTCCCAACCTCTCTAAGTGCATAGATTAAAGGGTACACCAAGAAATGGATGGGTATAATATCAGTCTTTTGTAATATTGTTGTCCCTTATACCTATTATCACTCTAGATTGCACCATGTTTGAGGATGTGCAGATCACACCCTCACTTTAGTTGATATAATGGGAACTTCATAGAGTGTGGATGACTCTTTGATGAGAAGAACCTCTAGAGAGGGTTGGTTCCCATTAGATTTATCAATTATATGAGATATAATGTGATTTATTTATGTGATTTTGGGGTGAAAAGGGGAAGAGGGAACTTAAAAGAAATTATAATTAAAATGGGGTGATACACCTAAATTTTATAAATTCTTTGAAGTTATTAAAATCAATGCACACATATAATCAATGAAATTTATATTTATGTCCTTAAGAAAAAAATGTTTCAGATGAAAGGTTGAAAACCTCTTCAAATGCCCTACAAAAGGGTGAGATATAGAGAGATAGGTGAGGAAAGGACCTATAAAAATGAGATAAATCTCACGTATATGCTGATGCACAATAAAATACATACTATTCTTCTATCAAAACTTAGATATAGAATAAAAATTTCCTTTATTGATAAATGGTCCAGCTTACAATTTCTCTTTTAGCTTTAGGAAGTTATCAAAAATGGCCTGATAAAGTTAATAAATATGCTTCAAAAGCTAAAATAGCCCTAAGTGGAGTTCTTAGGAGATAAGGATTAGTCTTGGTTGCCTAACTCAAGATCTAAATCCATTTACAATATTTAAAATAATCATTAAAATATTTTCCCTTTATATAAATTTCATGCCTCTCCAAACTTGGTGTAGGAATATGGTGGGCCCATTTGAAATGTCATTAAAATTAAATTCTCAAAATTCACCAAACATGCATGAACTTCAAGGTTGGGATGGAAGAGATGAGGTGGGACCAAGTTAAAAATTCAAAATATCCTCATTTCATAAAATGTTATTCCACACTCTTCAAAGGAATATGCCTCTTAATTGAACTTGAAGTTGAGTTGGAAGGAGATGACTAGGACAAAAGTATTACTTGAAACTAGTCAATCAACTTGTAGGACTAGAAATTCTCATATAGCCCTTCTTTTACATGAAAATAATTTTGAAGGATTAAATAAACATAATAATATTATCTAAATAGTAGTAAATTGGTTTGGAACTAAAAAATAGAAGTCATTGAATAGCCTTTCAATGCCAAACTCAAACTTAACCTTTTGAACAATTAGGCTAATTAGACTAGTTAAGCCAAATAGGTATATTTTGTGCTCACGGACACCATGACACTTAAAAAATAATCCATGAAACCTTAAAAATCAATAAATTACATCTGAAAATTAATTATTCATCATCAAAAATATTATTTTAAAGAGAAAAACTTCACCAATTAGTCAACAGGCTTGGCTAGGCCAATTTTGCACAAATTTCCAATAGAATAGCCATTTTTCTTGAGCTTATAGGAGAACCTATAAGATTATTTCAGAAAAAATTAATATTTTAATACTAATAAAAATTTCTAATCTTTAAGATCTAATGATTAGATTCTATTAAATTTCCTTGTACGTCACTTTACACACTTTTTTCCATAAAAAATGTGATTTTACCCTCATATGTACATTTCTATGCATTAAATTTACATATATGGAATCCTATAAGATTTTAATTTACATTTTTAAAATTTTTTTTGTTGATACATGGTGATTTTATTTCAAAAAAAACCATTTTTCTCAAAACTAGTTTTTAAGGTGCTTAGGAAGGTTCTGAAGCTAGAACTTCAAACTGATGATTCATGAGGTACAAACCTCCAAATATAAAAAAAAATTAAATTTATGTGTGTAAAATTTAATCCTATTACATTATTTAAAATATTAGGCTCCCATGTGAAAGATATGAAAATTTACCATGTGAATGAAGTTTGCCTACAAGAAATTGACTGCATTCTAAGCTACCTACGCTCTTAACGATTGTTAATAAATTTCATCCCATAATATAATATAAATTTTTCATGAATTATAATTAAATATGGGTTATAAAAAATAATATTATTATTCATCCAAAATCCACATGTGGTGAACAAAATAAGCATTTGAACAGGTGGCTTGGAAGGGTGCCTAGAACTGCAAAAAGTGAAAAACTTCACTAAAATGAAATTAGATCCTTTAAAACTTAATAAATATTTAAAAAATAATTATATTACATTTATAATTATATAAAATAACTTTAAAATTTATTTTTTCATGAAAATTCAAAAATGCCCCTTTTGGCCTAAGTGCCTATTTGCCTGCAAAACACTATGTGAGCACAGTTTGCATAAAATTTAGAGTTGTTACACTCTTTAGAGGTATTATTATAATTTTAAAACATAATAAAATTATTATAAATCCTTTACTTATAAATTTAAGGTTCTGAGGCACTTCAATAAGAAGCATGTTTCAATGGTGATCTCAAACGAATATGCTGAGGTCTGAGACAAAACATCGAATATGTGCACTTGTGTAATGGATAAAAAATTTGGTAATATGGTTAAAAAACTAATGAAAACCATATTTAAATTTTTTTTAATTAAATCCACTTTTAACTGCCAAAATATTCAATTTTCTCCAAATTTTGACCTCTATGCATGGACAGTGTTTTGCAAGCAAATAGGCACTTAGGCCAGAAGGGGTATTTTTGAATTTTCATGGAAATTTGACTTTAATATTGATTTTATAGAATTTTAAAGGTCATATAATTATTTTTTAATTATTTTTTAATTTTTTAAGGAGCTACTTTCATTTTAGTGAAGTTTTTCACTTTTTGCAGTTCTAGGCAACCTTCTAAGCCACCTGTTTAGATGATAATTTTGTTCACCACATGTGGAGTTGGGAAAAATTATCTTAGTATGTTTTTATGATACATATTTACCTATAATTAATGAAAATTTGAGATCATATTAGCCGTTTAACTTTATGAATAATCTCTAAGAGCATATGCAGCTTAAAATGTAGTCAATTTCCCATAGGCAAACTTCATTCACATGATAAATTTTAATAAATTTTGAATGGGAGTATAATATTTTCAAGGATTTCATAGGGTTAAATTTTATATAAATTAATATAATTTTTTCAATATTTATAGGTTTGTACCTCATGAATCATCAGTTTGAAGTTCTAGTTTCAGAACCTTCCTAAGCACCTTAAAAACTAGTTTTGAGAAAAATTAATTTTATTGAAATAAAATAAAAATGGATCAACCTAAAACCTTTTAAAATTTAAATTTAACTCTTATAGGATTCTATAAATGTAAATTTAATTCATATAACTATACAGATGAAGGCAAAAATCATGGTTTTTATCAAGAAAAGTGTGTAAAGTGAAGTACAGGGCAATTTATAAGAATATAATAATTGGATATCAAATATTAAAACTTTTTATTCATATTAAAATATTTATTTTTTAATAAATAATATCATAGGTACTCCTATTATCTCAAGAAATAATGGCCAATTTGCTAAAAATTTGTGCAAAATTGACCTAGACAATCTTGTTGTCTAATTGGTGAAGTTTTTTTCATCAAAATCATATTTATGGCGATGAATAATTGTTTTTCAGGTGTGATTTTTTTTTAAGGTTTTTTTTTTTTTTTTAGGTTTCATGGTGTCCAAGAGCACAAAATATACCTATTTGGCTTAACTAGTGTAAATGGCCTAATTGTTCAAAAGGCTAAGTTTGAGTTTGGCATTTTTTTTTTTTTTTTTTTAGGTTTCATGGTGTCCAAGAGCACAAAATATACCTATTTGGCTTAACTAGTGTAAATGGCCTAATTGTTCAAAAGGCTAAGTTTGAGTTTGGCATTGAAAGGCTATTCAATGAGTTCTATTTTTAAGTCCCATGCCACTTTACTAATTTTTTGAGAATATTATTCTATTTTTTGAATCCTTAAAAATCATTTTCATGTAAAATAAGGGCTATTTGAGGATTTTCAGTCCTGCATGTTGATTCACTAGTTCCAAGTAATACTTTTCTCCTAGTAATGTCCTTCCAATTCAGCTTCAAGTTCAATCAAGAGGCATATTACTTTGAAGAGTGTGGTGTAGTATTTCATGAAAGGAAGATATTTTTTCTTTTTAACTTGATCCCACCTCATTTTTTCCATGCTAACCTTGAATTTCATGCATGTTTGCTGAATTTTGAGAATTTAATGTTAATGACCTTTCAAAT
Source organism: Torreya grandis (assembly GCA_037957365.1). NCBI lineage: Eukaryota > Viridiplantae > Streptophyta > Pinopsida > Cupressales > Taxaceae > Torreya > Torreya grandis. The sequence continues at coordinate 367,880 of JARHVA010005734.1, read as the reverse complement.
GGGACCACCATATTCCCTTGCCAAGTTTGGAGAGGCATGCAATTTTTTTAAAGGTACAAGATTTTAATGATTATTTTAAATATTGTAAAGGGATTTAGATCTTTATTTATTCAACCAAGAGTAATCCTTATCTCCTAGGAATTCCACTTAGGGATATTTTAGGTTTTGAAGCATATTGATTGCCTTAATCAAGCCATTTTTGATCAATTCCTAAAGCTAAGAGAAAAATTATAAGTTGGACCATTTATCAATAAAGTAATTTTAGTTTTGTATCTTAGTTTTGATAGAATAATAGTGTGTATTTGATTGTGCATCAATACATAAGTGAGATTTATCTCCTTTTTGTAGGTCCCTTCCTCACCTATCTCTCTCTCTATCTCACTCTTTTGCAGGTCATTTGAAGAGGTTTTCAACCCTTCATCTAAAACATTTTTTTATTAAGGATATAAATATAAATTTCATTGATTATATGTGTGCATTTATTTCAATAACTTCAAATAATTTGGACAATTTAGGTGTATCACCCCCTTTTAATTATAATTTCTTTTAAGTTCCCTCTTCCCCTTTTCACCCCAAAATCACAAAAATAAATCATAGTAGATCTGATATAATTTATAAATATATAGGGAACAATCCCTCTCTAGAGGTTCTTCTCATAAAATAGTCACCCACACTTTGAGAAGTTCCAATTATATTTACTGGAGTGAGGGTGTGATCTGCACATGCTCAAACATGGTACACTCTAGAGTGATAACAGTTTCTAGCATGCCTGGTGGGACAACTTATTGATATTTTTGAATTATTATCTATATATCTAAGTATTATATACATTTATATATTTTAATTTTCAGATATGTATATTTTTCATGCCACCAAGATTTTTCACAAGATCATCTGTAAAAGGGAAAGAAATAGATTTCTCTGAATTATCTTACCAGCCAAAGAAGAAGAAAGCTTCTCAACCAAATCCAAATCCTACACCTTCTATTTCCCCTATTATTACACAAAATCCTTCTATTCAAGCCAATATTTTTCATACAACTAATTTTTTAAATCATATTCTTTAGATGGCTATTTCCAAAAGATACACTTTTGTTGCATTCATTGGTGGAAGTCCTCTAAATCTCAATTAATGGGATGATATTATAGTTTCAGCTATGAAGGCTCTTCCATATTTTATAGTATAAAATAAAATATATCCTATAGAACATATTACATATATTTATAATATTTTTTTATTGCATTATGTGACAAAATAAAATTTAGTAATGAGGTTATTAGAAACTTATTTCAAAGGCAAGGCACTTTAGTGGTACAGAGGTTCGACTCTTGCATCAATCAATAACTAGGATGAGTTTGAAGAACTTCTGTGCAAACATTTTGAAGATAAATGTTATCATATTTCACTTATGGATTAACTTACAAAAATTAATAAATTCAACCATGAGTTCATGGTATATTTCAATTACATATTCTAGAAGACTTGGAATAGAATTCCAACAGTGATCAAGCCTATACCCAACTATGTTTTTTATACTATTTAAAGGCTCTTAATTTAGATGTGGATATAATTATCCAATCCATGGGAGGCAATATATTAATTAAAAATTTTGAAGTAGAAATCATGGCTTAAAATTATCTTATACAATTAGGCAATTTATCTTCGAGGCCTCCAATGCCTCTTTTTCTAGAGATCCATCCTCTTGCTCCAACTATTGTTCCAAATCCAGAGTCATCAAAGTTACATCAAATAGAAGGTGCTCAAACTGATAGATTGAGGAATACTGAGAGTATTCTTAAGGGTTAAACCAACATGTTGGTTGAAATTGAAATGCAATAAGCTCCACCATATAGGCCATATTATAATACTAATAAAAAATATCAACCCAATAGGACATCCCATCAATCCAATTAGATAGATCAAGGGTAGAATTTTAAATCAAGGAAATATAATCCTAATTATCCAAGAAATTCAATATATATTATTCAAACTCAAATCAATTATTCTCAAGAAGGACAATGGAACAATCAATTGGATCAATCAAACAACATGGCAATGGCTCTAATTGGTGAGAGTTCTCATCAATCTTTCATGCAACAAAGTTTAGTTCTTCCTTCATTTGAAAACTAGCCACCTTATCAGAATAAGGAATCCTATCTACCCTATGGAGACATTATTTAATTCACTAAAACATAAGTCCCAAATCAACAAGGAGAAGGTAGTGGTAAGGCACCTACTAAAATTACATTTGTCAATTTCTAGGAAGGTGAGAATTCTTTTCAGCACTTGACTAAAAATCAAAGTCAATATTTACCTAACATTTATAATTTAGTTTTAGCCCATACTAGATCCAAGAAAATATAAATTGGAGAAGGTTTAAGTCCTAAAAGGGCAGCCCCTTCTTCTCAGCCACAAGAAAATACAACTACACATGAGCTACCTCAAAAAGGTTCAAATCAACAAGTTCATGATCTAAAAGAAAAGAATGTGAAAGGGCCTTATATTCCTCAATTTACACAACATTTGAGACTCCTTCTACTCCTAAATTATATTCAAAGGCATCCACTTCTCCACTTAGTATTTTGGATCATATGAAGAAGACTACAATATCAACTTCAATGTGGGATACTCTACTAATCCTAGGATAAAAGGAGTACTTGCAAGAAGAGATTTAAAAGATTATTATCTTTGAGAAAACACCAAAAAAAGAAAGAGTAAGTGATGTCCTAACTAATTCCAATCTAGATATTGAGTCTCAACCTCTTAAGTGATTAAACCTCCTCCATTTTACCTTTCTATTATCATTAGAGATTGTCAAGTTCATAATTGTATGATTGATAGTGGGGCTAGTACTTTTATCATGCCAAAATCAATAAATGATAAGTTAGGATTATAGTATGAACCCCATGAGAAAGGTGTCTTGAAATTATATGGGTATCCTACCAAGACTATGGGGATGTTGAAATATCTAAAGATCATATTAGTTGCTTGTCCAAATTTCACCATTTTATAGGTTGTTATTGTTGTTGATCTACCTCCATATTTTTCACTATGCCTATCTAGAGACTTCACTACCAAAATAAGAGGTTACCTTTATTATATTGTTCATATATGGTTTTTAGAACTAGGGTAACTATTAAATTAGAGCCTATTTCCATATTTCATCTTGAGCCATATATGCCAAATATGTCAAATGTGAATTGCATTATTTTAGAAGAAGATGATAACACCATTGATCAAGAGCCTTATAAGCCTCTTAAATTCAATAAATATCTTCTCCTAGATGAGTTGGATACTTATAATCATGGATATGACCCATTAAAAAATTATTTAAGATGTTGGTTTTGAAGTCTATTGTATACACAAAGAAGGTGACTTATTGGTTAGTCTCACTAGCTCAATGTAGGATAAAGGAGTTTGGAATATATTTTTTGATGGATATAAAACAAAGAATAGAAGTGTCAGTAGTGTAATTTTGGTTTCACCATAAAATCAAAGGAATTATTTTTTTATTATATTTTAGTTTAGTTGTACTTCTAATACTATAGAATATGAAGCTCTTATTTATGGTCTTCAGTGGGCTAGAAAGAGGGATATTAAGATCTTGCAAGTGAAAGGTGATAGTGAATTGGTAGTCAAAAAAGTTAGAGGTTTAACTGTAGAAAATAATCCTCTTTTTAAATCCTACAGACATAGAGTTTGGGATCTCATAGAATATTTCCTTGAATTTGACATTCACTATATTCCTAGAGGAGCAAATCAACATGTAGATAGACTTGTTACCATAAGAACATAGTATGTTATTTGGGATTAGATTAAGGACAATAAAAATTGAAACTAGATCAAGTTGGTATGTAGGCCTTTAGTCCTAAATAATAATGTAAGTTAGATTTTTTTTTTTTTTTTTGACAAACAAATAGCATATTTTCTACATAATGGGGCAGCATTTTGCCAAAGAAATCATGATAAATTGGAGGATCAATATGAAAATTAGATTGTGAAATTGAAATTAAAAAATATTCCTAAAGGTTTAGTGACTTTATAGATAATTTTCAATGAATATGATCAATTAATAAATTACAAAGTGAGTATTTATTTCAAAAAATGGCATAATGAGCCAATTAGCATAGCTGAAGATAAATAACTCAAATTGGATAAAGTGAATATTGATTTTGAGAGAGTAGCTTTCATTTCATTATGTCAAGAGTTTATGGATATTTTTGTTTGGGAATAACATGATTTGAAAGGTTTTGATCCCAGATTAGTATAACATACTATTGAATTAGAACAAGATGAAAAACTGGTAAGACAAAAGCAAAGGCCAATCAACCCCAAGGTTGATATTCTCATGATAAAGGAGCTTATAAAGATAATTGAATCAGGTATTATTTTTCCTATTAAGAATTAAACATGGATTTAAAATCTTGTTCTAGTAAGAAAAAAGAATGGAGATATAAGATTTTATGTTGATTTTAGAGATTTAAATAGAGTATCATTGAAAGATAACTATCCACTTCCTTCCATGGATCAAATCTTGCAGAGATTTTCAAGTTCACAAAGTTTTTCTTTATTAGATGGGTACTTAGGTTACAACCATTTACTGGTGAAAGAGCAAGATCAGTATAAAACCACTTTCACCATCAAATGTGGTACTTTTGCTTATAAGAAAATGCCTTTTGGACTCTGTAATGTTGGAGCTACTTTTCAAAGGGAAATAGATGTTGATTTTCATGGTCTTTTGATTGAAATAGTTTTAGTCTATTTTGATGACATTATAGTTTTTTCAAAGGATTATAATGATCATCTAACACATTTGAAGATTTATTTTGATAGATGTAGAGAATTTAGAGTTTCATTGAATCCAAAGAAATATATTTTTTTAGTGCATGAAGGGAGACTTATTGGGCATGTGCTATCCAAATATAGTCTTTCCATTGATCCAGAAAGAATAGAGGAAATCCTTGCTCTATCATTTCTTAAACATAAAAAAGGATTATAGAGCTTCTTGTGTAAGATAATTTTTATCAGAAGGTTCATTCCTAGTTTTGTATAACTAGTAAAGCCACTTACTCAAATGCTTAAGAAACACCAAGAATTAACTTGGAGTAAATAAGGTAAAATAAGTTTTGAAGCTATCAAGAAATCAATCAGCCAAGATCCTACTTTTTTCAATCTGGATTTCAATAAGGATCTCTTCTTGTATGCTTTCTCTACTTTCAGTACTATTTTAGCCATGCTTATGCAACAGAATGATGAAGGTTTACAATAGTCCATTACTTTTTTTACTCAATCTTTAGAAGGTTATGAGGAGAGATATTATTTTTTATCAAAGAATGCTCTTTTTGTTATAAGAGGTCTCAAAAAATTTAGGCATTTGGTTTCAAATAACAAGATTATACTAATGGTTGCTCATCCAAGTGTGATGGACTTCATTCTCAATATAGACTTAAGCAAAAAGAGAGCTAGATGGGTCACTAAATACATGGAATATGGAATTTAATTCAAAGTTAAAAATATATTATAAGGCAAAATATTATGTGAAAATCTTGAATAATATGTAAAAGAGGGAAAAGAAGTAATTTTGACAATTTAGGACACTGAAAATACACCTCATATAAGCTAGACATAGAACATTGATAGATTTATTAAAACTAGAGAGTGTCCAAGAGGTTTTAATGCATCAAAAAAAATACACTTTAGGATGAAATTATTACCATACATTTTGATTGATAGAGTGATTTTCAAAAAATACATTAGAAGTGTACTTTTAAGGTGTGTTAAAAGTAGTCAACTTGATAATCTTTTTGAGCAATTTCATGATAGTCCTTTTTGAGGTTATTTTTTAGCTAAGACCATAGATAAAAAAATCATTATATATAGTTATTTTTTTCCTAATTTATTCAAATATGCACATGTATGGGTTAGGAAATGTACAAAGTGTGCAATGTTTGTAGGAAAATAGAGACTAGTTGTTATGCCACTAAAGCCAATTCAGGTTGAGCAACCTTTCATGCAAAAGGGTTTAGACTTCATTGGAATGATTAATCCTCCATCTAGTTATATTCATAAGTGGTTTTTGATATCTATAGACTATTTCACCAGGCAGGTGGAAGTAGTGCCTTTGAAAGAGGTAAATGAGAACTCGATGCTTGATTTTAATGAGAGCCTAGTCACTCATTTTAGAACACCTTCTACTATCATATCAGATAATGATTTAACATTCAGAAATATAAAGGTATGTGAATTGTCTCTTAAATATGGTATTTATTTTACATCTTTATGCAATTATTTTTCATAGGGTAATGGACTAGCTGAGTCCACTAACAAGAACCTGATTTAGATCATTTAATAAAAAATGGAGGAGAATCAGAGATCTTGGCATACAAAATTGAAGAATAATTTATGGGATGATAAGATCACCCCTAATAAGTCCATTTATGATCCAAATTATCTCCTAGTTTATGGAATATAAGCAAGGCTACCTATCTCATTGGAGTTTCTAGCATTAGAGCCTGCACACCTGCTAGAGCTTCTAGAAAGTGATGTAATGGAGTTAAGAATGAACGAATTGAGAGAATTAGAGGAGATAAGAGATGATTATATGTATACCATGTGTTAAAATAAACATAAAGACAAAAATAAATTTGAAAAGAGATCTTTATCAAAAACGTTTTAGCAAGGAGACATAGTTCTCAAATGGGATGAAGAGTGTGACAAAAACTATAATCATTCTGGAGTGCACCCTGTTTGAAGATGTACGTGCACATATTATCTATATTGGATAAAATTGGATATTATAAAAAAAATTGTGACTATATAATAGATATAATATCTAGAGAGGTTTGGTTCCCTTAATATTTCTCTATTAAAACTAAACTATTTTGATTTTTTGGATGCAAAGGGAGAAACAAACTGAAGTAAGAAATCAAATCTAAATGGGTTGATGCACCTGAATTGATTATATTCTATGAAATATTTATAAAATTAATTGAGACACATGTATTAATCAAAAATAAAACTCTACAATAAATTTTGAACATCATTGTTTTAAAAGAAGGCCTGAAAGAAGTTTGTAAAGCAAATTCAAATCCTAGTTCTTCAAATGACCTATAAAAGATGAGATTTTCATAATAAGTGTGGAAATGACCTGTAAAAAGGGAAAGTATATGCCAATATTATGATGTTAAATATTAAAATTACACTATATTTTTATATAAAAAAAAGCATATGCAAAAAATCTTCTTTATTTGATAAATGGTGTCAATTACAATTTCTTCTCTACTTCAGCAATTTTTGAAAAATGGCTTCAAAAAGCTAATATATACATCTAAAACCTTTAATAAATCCAAATGAACATTGAAAAGAGAAGTGTTATCCTTATTTGAGTTAAAATAAGACTAAAATTATTTTACAATATTAAATAAAGGCTTTAAAATCTTCCAATTCTTTAAAAATTACATGTTCTTCATTTTTGGCATAGAATTGAGAAGTGGTGGGCCCATGTTGACTTGTCAACATTCCTTGCATGAAAATCATGCCATAAATTAGAAAATAAATCTATTTTTAAAGTTATTTTAAGTTATTTAAATTCTTTATCTTGCATGAAAAGCATGGGAAATGCATGAAACTAGTCAACCAAAGAGATTTGACCCTTAAGGACTAGTTAACTCAACTTGAGATCAACTTGTATGAATTAAAACTTGTGGATTAAATTTAGAATGATATATCCAATTAAAAAAAAAATCCACATGATAAATCCAAAATTAATTCATTTGATATATTTTACCACCATTCTTTACTTGCTTGATTGACCAATTAAGCCTATTAAGCCAAGTAGGCCTAATGGCTTATCTTCTTGGATTTGGAAACCATTAAAACTCAAATCATATGACATGAAACCTACAAAAATAAAAAATTACACTTTAAAAACAATTTTTCATCACCAAAATTGTGATTTTGATGAGAAAAACTTTGTCATTTAGTCAACAGAGTTGACTAGGCCTATTTTGCTCCATTTTTCTACAGACTTACCATTTTAATTGAGCTAGTTTGGGACACTTGTGGGATGATTTATGAAAAAAATAAAATTTTAGGATTAATAATAAGTCTTAGGATTTGATATCCATTGATTATATTTTATTGAAGTATATTTTAATTCATTTTACATGTTTTTTTACAAAAACATGATTCTTACCCTCATCCGTACATATCCATGCATAAAATTGACATTTATAGAATAATTTCTTAGTTTAATTTACATTTGAAAATGTTTTAGGTTGGTTCAAGGTGATTTTATGGCAATAAAATCAACTTTTTTCAAAACTAATTTTTTGAGGGTTTAGGTGGGCTTTGAAGCTAAATTTTCAAAATGATGGTTCATGAATTACAGACCTCCAAATCCAATTTTTTTTTTTTATTTATGTATATAAAACTAACCTCCCCAACATCCCTAAAAATATTGGGTTCCCATTAAAAATATATAAAAATTTACTATGTAGAGAAATTTGTCTGTGGGGTTTTGACTACATTCTGATCTACCTACAATATTAACAATTATTCATAAACGACAACCCCTCAACTTATCTAAATTTTTCATTAATTATAATTATATATGGTTACTTAAAACATACTAAAATCATTTTTCTAAATTATACACGTGGTAAAAGATACGAGCATCTGAATAGGAGGCTTGGAATGGTGTCTAAAACTGTAAAAAATGAAAAAATCACAAAAATGAAAATAAATCTTCACCTACATCCCAATGCCTAAGAAAATCATCATGGGGTCTATACCATTCCATAAAAACACTCCAAAAGTACATTTTTCTTGAAAAGTCAAAAAACTCATTTTTGACCTTTATGCCTATTTGCTTGCAAAAGCCTATATGAGCATGTTTTTTCTTAAAATTTAGAGTTTTAAAACTCTTAAAAGGTCTGATTATGATTTTAAAACATCATCCCATGATTTTAAAACTTCTACCTAACTTATAATCTTTTGTAGCACTCAATAATGATACCTACTCTAATGGTCATCTCCAATGGAAATGCTAAGGACTATTACAAAATAACAAGTATATCCACTCATCCAATGGATATGAAACTTTTTCAAAAGGTTAAAACTCATGATGACCCTATGTACAAAATTTGAGGTTTTTGGCATGCTTGATTAGATAAATTATTCACATTTTTGAATTATTATCTACGAATTATATTCATTTCTAGATTCTCATTTTTAGATCTATATATTTTTTGTGGCACAAAGAGTTGCCACAAGATCATCTGTAAAAGGGAAAGAAACAAATTTCTATGAATCATCTTACCAACCAAAGAAGAAGAAAGCTTCTTAGCCAAATCCAAATCCTACACCTTTTGTTTCCCCTGTTATTACACAAAATCCTCCTGTTCAAGCCAATATTATTCAGCAAAATATTATTTTAAATCATATTCCTCAGATGGCTATTCCTAGAAGATAGGATTTTGTTACATTCAATGGTGTAAGTCCTCTAAATCTTAATCAATGGGATGATATTATAGTTTTAGCTTTGAAGGCTCTTCCATATTTTATAGTAAAAAATCCAATAACTCCTATAGAACATATTACACATATTGTTAATCTTTGTTCAGTGCATCATGCAACACATGAAAATGTAGAAATGAGGTTGTTGGCATCTTCTTTCAAAGGGAAGGCACTTCAGTGGTATAGAGGTTTAACTCTTGCATCAATCAGCAACTAGGATGAATTTGGAGAACTTCTATGCAAACATTTTGAAGATAAAAGTGATCATCTTTCACTTGTGCAACAACTTAAAACAATTAATAGATTCAACCATGATCTCATGGTGGATTTCAATTATAGATTCTAGAAGACTTGGGACATAATTGTAGCAGTGATCAAGACTACACCCAACTAAGTATTTTTTGTACTATTTGAAGGCTCTTAATTTAGATGTGGCTTTAATGATCCAATCCATGGGAGTTAATACCTAACTTGAAACTTTTGAAGAAGTAATCAAGGCTAAAAATTGCCTTATACAAGCAAGCAAGTTATCTCCAAGTCCTCCAATGCCTCTTTTTCTAGAGATCCATCCTCTTACTCCAACTATTACTCCAATTATAGAGTCATCAAATTTCCATCAAATAAAAGGTGACCAAAATGATAGATTTGGGAAGATAGAGAGTCTTCTTAAGGCTTAAACCAATAAGTTGGTTGAAATTTAGAGGTAACAAGCTCCACCATACAATCCATATCAGAATACTAATCAAAATTATCAACCCAATAGGTTATCTTAACAATCAAATCAAAAAGGTCATGGGAATAATTCTCAACAAGGCACTATAATCCTAATGTTCCAAGTAATTCAATATTTATTATGCCAACTCAGAGCAATTATCTTCAAGAAGGACATTAGAACAATCAATTTGATCAATCAAACAACATGGCAATCATTCCAACTAGTGAGAGTTCTCATCAATCTTTCATGAAACAAAGTTTATTTCTTCCTTCATTTGAAAACCATCCACCTTATTATAATAAGGAAGCCTCTCAACCCTATGGATACATTCCTTCATTCACTAAAGTAGAAGTGCCAAATCAACAAGGAAAAGGTAGTGGTAAGGTACCTACTGAAACTACATTTGTTAATTTCCATGAAGATGAGAATTCTTTTGAGCACTTGGTTGTAAATCAAATTCAATATTTACCTAATATTTATATTTCAATTGTATACCATACTAGATCTAAGAAAAGATCAATTGGAAAAGGTTCAGGTCCTAAAAGGGCATCCCTTTCTTCTTCTCAGTCACAATGAAAGACAACTACACATGAGTTGCCTCAGAAAAGTTCAAATCGACAAGTTCATGATCCAAAAGGAAATAATTTGAAAAGGCCTTATATTTCTCAATTTACAAAAAATTTGGTCACTCCTAAATTATATTCAAAGTTAGCCACTTCTCCACTCAGTATTATGGATCATATGAAGAAGACTACAATTTCAATGTGGGATACTCTCTCAATCCTAAGACAAAAGGAGTACTTGTAAGAAGAGATTTCAAAGCTCACTATCTCTGAGAAACCACTTAAATAAAATTAATTGATGTACTAATTAACTCAAATACATATATTGATTCTCAACCTCTTAAGGTGATTAAATCTCCTCCATTTTACCTTTCTATTATCATTAGAGATTGTCTAGTTCATAACTATATGATTGATAGTGGGGTGAGTACTTCTATCATGCCTAAATCAATAGATGATAAGTTAGGATTGTAATATGAACCACATGAGAAAGGTGAATTTCAATTAGATGTGTCTCCTACCAAGACTATAGGTGTGTTGAAATATTTAAAGATCATATTAGTTTCTTGTACAAATTATACCATTTTATAGGATGTTAATGCTGATCTACCTCCATATTTTGCACTATGCCTATATAGAGACTTCACTACCAAAATAGGATCTTACATTTATTTATATTGGTCATACATGGTTTTTATAACCATTTATGGAACCAATGTAACTATTAGACTAGAGATTATTTCCATATTTCAAATTGAGCCATATATGTCAAATATGTCAAATATGAATTGCAGTATTTCAGAAGAAGATGATAACACCATTGATCAAGAGCCTTATAATCCTCTTGAAGGCATTTTGGATCTTCTTATAGATGATTTGGATGATGATAATCATGGATATTACCCCTACAAAATTATTTAATATGTTGGTTTTGGAGTCTATTGTATGCACAAAGAAGATGACTTATTGCCTAGTCTCACTAGCTTAATGTAGGATCAAGAAGGAGTTTGGAATCTATTTTTTGATGGATAAAAAACAAAGAATGGAAGTGGGGCTGGTGTAATGTTTGTTTCACCACAAAATCAAAGTTATTATTCTTTTGTTAGGTTTTGGTTCAGTTATACTTCCAACACTACAGAATATGAAGGTCTTATTTATGGTCTTTAGTGGGCTAAAAAGAGGGATATTAAGCTCTTGCAGGTGAAAGGTGATAGTGAATTGGTAGTATATCAAGTTATAGGTTTAATTTTATTAAATAATAATATTTTTAAGGCCTAAAAACATATATTTTATGATCTCATAGAATATTTACTTGCATTTGACATTTGTTTTATTCTTAAAGGAGCAAATCAACACGCATATAGACTTGCTACCATATGAACACAGTATGATATTCAAGATCAGATTAAAGATAATAAAATTCAGACCCAAATAAAGGTGGTATGCAATCCTTTAGTCCCAAATAATTATGTAAGTTGGAAATATTTTTATTCTAACAAACAAATATCATATTTTCTAAAAAATGAATCAGAGATTTACCAAAGAAATCATGATAAATTACAAGATCAATATGGAAATTAGATTGTGAAATTGAAATAAAACAAGATTACTAAATTTTTAGTGACTTTAGAGACAATTTTCAATTAATATGATTATTTAATAAAATACAAAGTGAGTATTTATTTTAAGAAAGAGAGTTATGAGCCAACTAGCATAGTTGAAGGTAAGAAACTCAAGTTGGATAATGTGAATATTTATTCTGAGAGAGTAGATTTCATTTCATTATGTCAATAGTTTATGGATGTATTTTATTAGGAATACCATGATTTTAAATTTTTTTATCCTATATTATCACAACATACTATCGAATTGGAATAAGATGCAAAACTGGTAAGACAAATGCAAAGGTCAATCAACCCAAGGTTGAGATTCTCATGAGAAAGGAGCTTACAAAATTGATTGAATCAGGTAGTATTTTTTCTATTAATCATTCAACATGGGTTGAAAATATCATTATAGTAAGGAAAAATAATGGAGAGATAAGACTTTATGTTTATTTTAGAGATTTGAATAGAGTATCATTAAAAGATCACTATTCACTTCCTTCGATGGATCAAATCTTGTAGAGAGTTTCAAGTTCATAGATATTTTATTTATTGGATGGGTACTCAGGTTATAACCAGATACTCGTGAAAGATTAATATTGGTATAAAATCACTTTCAACACCAAATAGGGTACTTTTGCTTATAAGAAAATGCCTTTTTGACTCTCCAATGCTAGAGCTACCTTTCAAAGGTAGATGGATGTTTATTTTCATGATATTTTGAGTGAAATGGTTTTATTATATCTTGATGACATTATAATATTTTCAAAGGATTCTAATTATCATCTAGCACGTTTTGAATATTTTTTTATAGATGTAGAAAATTTAGAGTTTCATTGAATCCAAAGAAATGCATCTTTAGTACATGAAGGGAGATTTATTGGGTATGTGGTGTATAAATATAGTATTTTCATTGATATAGAAAGAATAGAGGAAATAATTACTCTATAATTTCCTAAATATAATAAAATGTTGTAGAGCTTCTTGGGTAAGATAAATTTTATCAAAAGGTTCATTCGTAGTTTTGCAGAACTAGTAAATCCACTTACTCATGATTAAGAAACACCAAGAGTTCACTTGGATTAAATAAGATTAATAAGTTTTGAAGATATCAAGGAATAAATCAGCCAAGATCCTACAATGATAAATCCAGATTTTAGTAAGGATTTCTTCTTGTATGATTTCTCTACTTCTAGTTCTGATTCAGCCATGTTTATGCAACAGAATGATGAAGGTTTGGAATAGCCCATTGCTTTCTTTAGTCAATATTTATAAGTTTATGAGGAGAGATATTATTTTTTATAAAATCATGTTCTTATTTTTATAAGAGGTTTGAAAAAATTTATACATTAGGTTTCAAATAATAATATACCAATGGTTGCTCATCTAAGTGTGAAGGACTTCATTCTCAATAGAGACTTGAGAAAAAAGAGAGATGGATGGGTCACTAAATGGATGGAATATGTCATTGAAGTAAAATTTAAAAATCTATTTTTAGGTAATGGATTATGTGATAATCTTGTAGAAGATGTAAAAGAGGGAATAAAATTAATTTTGACAATTTAGGACACTAAAAATACACCTCCTATAAGTTGGACATAGAACATTGATATATTTATTCAAATTGGAGAGTGTAAAAGAGGTTTAAATACATAAAAAATAATACAATTTATGATTTAATCAGTACCATACATTTTTATTTATGGATTGCTTTTAAAAAAATACATTGGAGGTATGCTTTTAAGGTGTGTTGAAACTAGTCAATTTGATAAGCTTTTTGAGAAATTTCATGATAGTCCTTTTGGAGGTAATTTTACAGCCAAAACCATAGCTAAAAAAATAATTATAGTTGTTTATTTTTGTCCTAATTTATTCAAAAATGCACATGCATGGGTTAATAAATGTAGAAAGTGTGCAATGTTTGTAGGAAAATAGAGACTAGTTATTATGCCACTAAAACCAATTCATGTTGAGCAACCTTTCATGCAATGGGGTTTAGACTTCATTGGAATGATTAATCCTCCATAAAATGGTGTTAATAATTGGGTTTTGATATCTATAGACTATTTAATCAATTGGGTGAAAGAAGTGCCTTTGAAAGAGGCACATGAGAACTTCATGCTTGAGTTCTATGAGAGTTTAGTCACTTATTTTGGAGCACCTTCTACTATCCAATCGGATAATGCTTTGGAATTCAGTTATACAAAAATATTTTAATGGGATATTTAACATGTTATATATTTGACATATTCATCCAATTACTATTCATATGGTAATGGACTAGCTGAGTTCACTAAAAATAACCTGATTCAGATCATCAAATGAACAATGGAGGATAATCAAAGATCTTGGCATACAAAGTTGAAGAATAATTTATGGGCTGATAGGATCACCATTAAGAATTAGATTTTTTATTTAAATTATCTCTTAGTTTATGTAATATAATCAAGTCTACCTATCTCATTGTATCTTCCAACTTTAGTGCTTGCACACTAGCTAGAGCTTCTAGAAAAGTGATGTAATGGAGGTAAGAATGAATGAATTGAGAGATTTGGAGGAGATAAGAGATGATGATATGTATACCATATGATAAAATTATAAAAAAATTAAATAATATATTTTATAATATATCTTCATCAAAAACTTTTCATCAAGGACATAGTTCTCAAATGGGATGAAGAGTGTGCCAGAAATTGTTATCACTCTAGAGTACACCCTATTTGAAGATGTAAAAGCACACCTCATCTCCAGTTGATAAAATTAGATATTCTTAATTTTTTGGTGAGATGTAATAATAATAACCTCTAGAGAGGTCTGGTTCCCTTAATATTTATCTCTTAAAATTAAACTATTTTGATATTTTGGCATAAAAAGGGAGAAAGAAACTGAAATGGAAAATTTGATCTAAATGAGGTGATACACCTGAATTGCTTATATTATATAAAATATTTTTGAAACTAATTAATACACATATATGAATCAAAAATAAAACTCTAAAATAAATCTTGAACATCATTATGTCAAAACAAGGCCTAAAAGAAGTTTGTAAAACAAATTCAAATCCTAGCTCTTCAAATGACCTATAGAGGATGAGATTTTCATAGTAAGTGTGGAAAGGACCTAAAAAATGGAAATTAAATGAAACTTTTATTATGTTAAAAATTCAAATTAAACTCTATTTTGATCTAAAAAACACATGCAAAAAATCTTTTTTATTTGATAAATGGTGTCAATTACAATTTCTTCTCTACTTTAAGAATTTTTGAAAAATGGCTTCAAAAAGCCAATATATAATTCTAAAACCTTAAATAAATTCAAATTCACATGTAAAATATAATTAATAGTCTTATTTTAGATAAAATAATACTAAAATCTTTTTAAAATATTAAATAAAGGCTTTGAAATCTTCTAATTCTTCAAAAATTACATGTTCTTCATCTTTGGCATAAAATTGAGAAGTGGTGGGCCCATGTTGACTTGTAAACATTTATCTCATGAAAATCATGCCATAAATTAGAATATAAATCCATACTGAAAGTTATTTTAATTTCTTTAAAGTATTTATCTTGCATAAAAAGTAATGGGAGATGCATGAAACTAGTCAAACTAGTCAACCAAAGAGATTTGACCCTTAAGGACTAGTTAACTCAACTTGAACTCAAATTGTATAAATTAAAACTTGTGTATTGAATTTATAATGATATATACACTTTAAAAACATATATCACATGTGCTAGCTCCAAAATTAATTCATTTGATATATTTTTAACACCATTCTTTACTTGCTTGATTCACTAATTAAGCCTATTAGGCCAATTAAGCCTAATAGACTATCTTCTTGCATTTGGAATCCATTAAACCTACAAAAATATTCCATGAAACCTAAAAAAAATAAACTTTAAAAACAATTCCTCATTACCAAAATTATGATTTTGATGAAAAAAACTTTGCCATTTAGTCAATAGAGTTGACTAGGCCTATTTGGCTCTATTTTCTTATAGACTAGCCATTTTGATTGAGTTGGTTGGGATACTTATGGGATGATTTTAAAAAAATAAAATTTTAGGATGAATAACTAGTCTTAGTCTTTGAGATCCATTGATTAGATTTCATTGAAGTATCTTGTACTTCATTTTACATGCTTTTTCCACAAAAAACATGATTTTTGCCCTCATCCGTATATATCTATGCATAAAATTGACATTTTTAGAATATTATATAAGTTTAATTAACATTTTAAAAGGTTTTAGGTTTATTAAATATAATTTTATGGCAATAAAATTATTTTTTTACAAAATTAGTTTTTTGAGGGTTTAGGTAGGCTTTGAAGATGAATTTTCAAAATGATGGTTCATGAAGCAAAAACATCCAAATCCCAAAATTTTACATTTATGTGTAGAAAATTTACCTACCCAATATCCTTAAAAATATTGGATTCCCATTCAAAATATATAAAATGTTACCACATGGAAAAATTTGCATGTGGGGTTTTGACTACATTCTAAGTTGCCTACACTCTTCACGATTCTTCATAAATCATAGCCCCTTAACTTATCTCATTTGTTTATGAATTATAATTATATATGGGTAATCAAAACATACTAATTTTTTTTTCCAAACTCCACATATGGTAAAAGATATGAACATCTGAATAGGAGGCTTGGAAGGGTGTCTAGAACTATAAAAAATTAAAAAATTCACCAAAATAAAAATAAATTTTCACCTACATCCTAATGCCTAAAAAAATCATCATTAGGTTTATACCATTATATAAAAATACTCCAAAAGCATAGTTTTTTTGAAAATCCAAAAAGCCCCTTTTTGGCCTTTATACTTGTTTACTTACAAAAGCCTGTATGAGCATGGTTTACTTAAAATTTAGAGTTTTGACAGTCTTAAAAGGTCTGATTATGATGTAAAAACATCATTCCATACTTTTCAAAATTTTACTTGGACTTAGAAGCTTCTGTAGCACTCTATAATGATACCTGCTCCAATGGTGATCTCCAATGGACATGCTAAGCACTGTTACAAAACAACAAGTATCTACACTCATATAATGGTCATGAAACATTTTCATAAGGTTCTCCAACTCATGATGACCCTTTGTAAAAAATTTGAGATTTTTGGCATGCCTAGTGGGATAACTTATTTGCATTTTTAAATTATTATCTGTGTATCTGAGTATTATATTCATTTCCAAATTTTTATTTTCAGATCTGCATATTTTTCATGCCACCAAGAGTTGTCACAAGATCATCTACAAAAGAGAAAGAAATAGATTTCTCTAAATTATCTTACCAACCAAAGAAAAAGAAAGCTTCTCAACCAAATCCCAATCTTATACCTTCTATTTCCCCTATTATTACACAAAATACTGTTGTTCAAGTCAATATTGTTTAGCCAAATATTATTTTAAATCATATTCCTCAGATGGCTACTCCCATAAGATAGGATTTTATTACATTCAATGGTGGAATTCATCTAAAACTTAATTAATAGGATGATATTCTAGTTTCAGCTCTAAAGGCTCTTCCTTATTTTATAGGAGAAAATCCAACAACTCCTATAGAACATATTGTAGATATTGATAATATTTATTTAGTGCACCATGTGATATAGGAAAATGTAGCAATAAGATTGTTGGAAACTTCTTTTAAAGGGAGGGCACTTCAGTGGTATAAAGGTTTGACTACTGCATCAATCAACAACTGGGATGAATTTGGAGAACTTATGTGCAAACATTTTGAAGATAAAAGTGATCATATTTCACTTGTGGAGAAACCTACAATAATTAAGAGATTCAACCATGAGTTCATGGTGGATTTCAATTACAGATACTAGAAGACTTGAGATAGAATTCCATTAGTGATCAAACCTACACCCAACTATGCTTTTTTGTATTATTTGAAGGCTCTTAATTTAGATGTGGCTGTAATAATCTAATATATGGGAGGTAATACCTTACCTATAGATTTTTAAGTAGTAATCAAGGTTGAAATTACCTTATACAATCAAGTAAGTTTCTCTAAGGCCTCTTATGCCTCTTTTTCTAGAGATCCATCCTCCTACTCTAACTATTACTTCAATTCTAAAGTCATCAAAGTTACATCAAATAAAAGGTGATCAAACTGATAGATTGGGGAAGATAGAGAGTCTTCTTAAGGCTCAAAACAACAAGTTGGTTTCAATTGAGAGGCAACAAACTACACCATATAGGCCATATTAGAATAGTAATCAGAATTATCATCCCAATAGGCCATCTTATCAATCAAATTAGCAAGGTCAAAGGTATAATTCTCAATCAAGGCAATATAATAGTAATGATCCAATAAATTCAAGAGCTATTGTGACAACTTAGAGTAATTATCTTAAGAAAGACAATGGAACAATCAATGGAATCAATCAAACAACATGGAAATAGCTCCAACTGGTGAGAGTTCTCATCAATATTTCATGCAAAAAAGTTTAGTTCTTCCTTCATTTGACAACCAACCACCTTCTTAGAATAAGGAAGCCTCTCTACCCTATGAATACATTCCTTCATTCACTAAATTATAAGTGCCAAATCAATAAGGAGAAGTTAGTGGTAAGGCACTTACTGAAACTACATTTGTCAATTTCTAGGAAGGTGAGAATTATTTTGAGAACTTAGCTATAAATAAAAGTAAAGACTTACCTAATGTTGATAATTAAATTGTAGCCCATACTAGATCCAATAAAAGAGCAATTGGAGAAGGTTCAAGTTCTAAAATGCCAACCCCTTCTTCTTCTCAGTCATAACAAAAGATAACTATACATGAGCTGCCTTAGAAAATTTCAAATCAACAAGTTCAAGATCTAAAAAAAAAGAATGTGAAAGAGACTTATATTCCTAAATTTACACAACATTTAGGATATCCTTATACTCCTAAATTATCATCAAAGGTAGCCACTTCTCCACTAAATATTTTGGATCATATGAAGAAGACTACAGTATCAATTTCAATGTGGGATACTCTATTAATCCCAAGACAAAAAGAGTACTTGCAAGAAGAAATTTCAAAGCTCACTATCTCTAAGAAACCACCTAGAAAAAAAGATTAAGTGATGTCCTAAATAATTACAATATATATTTTTTGAGTATCAACCTCTTAAGGTGATTAAACCTCCTCTATTTTACCTTTTTGTTATCATTGGAGATTGTCTAGTTCATAACTATATGATCGATAGTGGGGCTAGTACTTTTACAATACCCAAATCAATAGATGATAAGTTAGGATTAAATTATGAAACCCATGAGAAATGTGTCTTGAAATTAGATGGGTCTCCTACCAAGACTGTAAGTGTGTTGAAAGATCTAAAGATCATATTAGCTGTTTGTCCAAATTTCACCATTTTATAAGATGTTGTTGTTGTTGATCTACCTCCATATTTTGAATTGTGCCTATATAGAGACTTCACCACCAAAATAGGAGGTTACCTTTCTTCATATTTTTCATGCATGTTTTTTATAACTAGGTATGAAACCAAATTAATTATTAGATCAGAGCTTATTTCTAAATTTCATCTTGAGCCATATATGCCAAATATGTCAAATATGAATTGCAGTATTTCAGAAGAAGATGATAACACCATTGATTAAGAGCCTTTTAAGCCTCTTGAAGGCATTATAGATCTTCTCCTATATTAGTGGTATTTTAATAATCATTGACATGACCCCTAAAAAATTATTTAATATGATAATATTGGCGTCTACTGTATGCATGAAGAAGGTGACTTATTGCCTAGTCTCACTAGCTCAATGTAGGATCAAAAAGGAGTTTGAAACATCTTTTTTGATGGATCGAGAAAAAAGAATGAAAGAGGGGCTGGTGTAATGTTATTTTTACCAAAAAATCAAAGGTATTATTCTTCTATTAAATTTTAATTTAGTTGTACTTCCAATACTATAGACTATGAAGCTCTTATTTATGGTCTTCAGTGGGCTAGAAAGAGGGATATTAATCTCTTGCATGTGAAAGATGACAATGAATTGGTAGTCTAAATTTTTTGTAAGTTTAAGTGGAGAAAATAATACTCTTTTAAAGGCTTAAATACATAGATTTTGGGATCTCATGGAATATTTCCTTGCATTTGGCATTCACTCTATTCTAGAGAAACAAATCAACATGTAGATAGACTTACTGCCATAGGAACACATTATGATATTCTGAATTAGATTAAGGGAAATAAAAATCATACCCAAAACAAGGTGGTATGTAGGCCCTCAATCCCAAATAATGATTTAAGTCAGAAATTTTTTGATTCTGACAAATAAATAACATATTTTCTATAGAATGAGGTAGAGGTTTGCCAAAAAAATCATGATAAATTTTAGTATCAATATAGAAATAAGATTGTGCAATTTAAATCAAACAAGATGCCTAAAGGTTTTATGAATTTATAGATAATTTTAAATGAATATTATTTTTTAAGAAAAGATAAAGTGAGTATTTCTTCCAAGAAAGAGTATTATGAGCCAATTAGCATATCTGAAGGTAAGCAACTCAAGTTGGATAAAGTGAATACTAATTTTAAGAGAGTAACTTTCATTTCATTATGTCAAGATTTTATGGATGTTTTTGATTGGTAATAACATTATTTGAAATTTTTTTATCTTATATTAGCATAGCATACTATTGAATTGGAATAAGATGCAAAACTAGTAAGACAAAAGCAAAGGCCAATCAACCCAAGGTTGAGATTCTCATGAGAAATGAGATTACAAATATGATTGAATTAGGTATTATTTTTCCTATAAGCATTCAACATGGGTTACAGATCTTTTTATAGTAAGTAAAAATAATGGAGAGATAAGACTTTGTGTTAATTTTAGAGATTTGAATAAAGTATCATTAGAATATCACTATCCACTTCCTTCCATGGATCAAATCTTGTAGAGAGTTTCAGGTTCTTAGAGGTTTTCTTTATTGGATGGGTACTCAAGTTACAACTAGATACTGGTGAAAGAGAAAGATCAATATAAAACCATTTTCACCACCAAATGGGGTACTTTTGCTTATAATAAAATGTATTTTAGACTCTCTAATCTTGGAGCTAACTTTCAAAGGGAAATGGATGTTGATTTTCATTATCTTTTGAGTGAAATGGTTTTAGTCTATCTTGATGACATTACAGTATTTTTAAAGAATTATAATGATCATATAACACATTTAAAGATTATTTTTTATAGATTTAGAGAATTTGGAGTTTCATTGAGTCTAAAGAAATGCATTTTTTAGTGAAATAAGGGAGAATTCTTGGGCATGTAGTGTCCAAATATGGTCTTTCCACTTATCCAAAAATAATAGAGGTAATATTTTCTCTATCATTTCCTAAACATAAGAAAGTATTGCAAAGCTTCTTGGGTAAGATAAATTTTAATAGAAGGTTCATTTTTGGTTTTGTAGAATTATTAAAATCACTTACTTAAATACTTAATAAATAACAAGAGTTCACTTGGAGTAAAGAGGGTAAAATAAGTTTTAAAGCTATCAAGAAAGCAATCAGCCAAGATCCTACTTTTCTCAATGCAGATTTTAGTAAGAATTTCTTCTTGTATGCTTTCTCTACTTCTAGTACTATTTCAACCATGCTTATGTAGCAGAATGATGAAGGTTTGGAACATACCATTGATTTATTTAGTCAATATTTAAAATGTTTTGAGGAGAGATATTATTTTGTATAAAATCATGTTCTTGATGTTATAAGAATTCTAAAAAAAATTAGACATTTGGTTTCAAATAACAATATTATACTAATGGTTGGTCATCCAAGTGTGGATGACTTCATTCTCAACAGAGACTTGAGTGAAAAGAGAGTTGGCTGAGTCACTAAATGCATGGAATATGACATTGAATTCAAAGTTAAAAATCTGGTATGAGGTAAATGATTATGTGAATATCTTGTAGAAGATGTAAAATAAGGAAAAGAAGCAATTTTGATAATTCAGGACACTAAAAATACACCTCATATGAGTTGGACATAGAACATTGATAGATTTATTCAAACTAGAGAGTGCCCAAGAGGTTTTAATGCATGAAAAAGAAGAAACTTCAGGTTTTAATTAGTTCCATACATTTTTATTGATGGAGTTATTTTCAAAAAAGACATTGGAGGTATGATTTTAAGGTGTCTTGAAACTAGTCAATTTGACAAGTTTTTTGAGCAATTTAATGATGGTCTGTCTAGAGGTCATTTTGTAGCCAAGACCATAGCTATAAAAAAAACTAGAGTTGGTTATTTTTTACCTAATTTATTCATAGATGCACATGCATGGGTTAGAAAATGTACAAAGTGTGCAATGTTTCTAGGAAAACAAAGACTAGTTGTTATTCCACTAAAGCCAATTTAGATTGAGCAACCTTTCATGAAATGTGGTTTACACTTCATTGGCATGATTAATTTTCCATCTAGTGCTGGTAATAAGTGGGTTTTTATAGCTACATACTACTTCACTAGGTGGGTGGAAGCAGTGTCTTTGAAAGAGGTAAATGAGAACTCCATGTTTGAGTTCTATGAGAGCCTAGTCAATCATTTTAGAGCACATTCTACTATCATATCAGATAATGCTTTGGCATTCATTAGTAAAAAGGTATGTGAATGGGCTATTTAAATTTATATTTATTTGACATCTTCATCTAATTATTATCCACAAGGTAATGGACTAGCTGAGTCCACTAACAAGAACCTAATTTGGATCATCAAAAGAAGAATGTAGGATAATAAGAGATCTTGACATACAAAGTTGAAGACTACTTTATGGGCTGATAGGATCACCCATAATAAGTTTTTTGGTAATTCACCTTATCTCATAGTTCATGAAAGAGAAGCAAGTCTACCTATCTCATTGGAGCTTCCAACTTTAGAGCTTGGATACTAGCTAGAGCTTTTGGAAAGTGATGTAATGGAGGTAAGAATGAATGAATTGAGAGAATTGGAGGAGATAAGAGATGATGATATGTTTACCATGTGGTAAAATCAAAAATAATTCAAGAATACTTTTTACAAGATATTTTCATCAAAAACTTTTCAGCAAGGAGACATAGTTCTCAAATGGGATGAAGAGCGTGCCAACACCTGTTATCACTCTAGAGTGCAGCCTGTTTGAAGATGTAAAAGCATAAATTCTCTCCAATTGATAAAATTTAATATTATAAAATTTTTGGTTAATTTTTATTGATAATAATCTCTATAGAGGGTTGGTTCCCTTAATATTTATCTATTAAAACTAAACTATTTTGATTTTTTGGGATGAAAAGGGAGAAAGAAACTGAAATGGGAAATCCTATCTAAATGGGGTGATGCACCTAAATTGATTATATTATATAAAATATTTATGAAAATAAGTAAGACACACATATTAATCAAAAATAAAACTCTAAAATCAATCCTAAACATCAGTATTTCAAAAGAAGGCTTGAAAGAAGTTTACAAAGCAAATTCAAATCCTAGCTCTTCAAATGACCTTTACAAGATGAGATTTTCACAGTAGGTGTGGAAAGGACCTAAAAAAAGGGAAAGCATATTCCACTAGTATTCTGGTACATATTCAAATCGCATTCTATTTTGATCCAAATAATATATGCAAAAAATCTTCTTTATTTGATAAATGGTGTCAATTACAATTTCTTCTTTGCTTCAAAGATTTTTGAAAAATGGCTTCAAAAAGCCAATATATAAGTCTAAAACCTTAAATAAATCCAAATTCACATGTAAAAGAGAATTATTAGTCTTATTTTAGTTAAAATAAAACTAAAATCCTTTTAAAATATTAAATAAAGGCTTTAAAATCTTTCAATTCTTCAAAAATTGCATGTTCTTCATTTTTGGCATAGAATTGAGAAGTGGTGGTCCCATGTTGACTTGTCAAGCTTAATTTAATGAAATTAATTACATAAATTATAATATAAATCCATATTTAAAGTGATTTTAAGTTTTTGAAATTCTTTATCTTGCATGAAAATCATGGGAGATGCATGAAACTAGTCAAACTAGTCAATTGAAGAGATTAGACCCTTCAGAAATAGTTAACTCAACTTGAGCTCAACTTGTATGAATTAAAACTTATGTATTGAATTGATAATGATATATCCACATAATATATATATATATATATATATATATATATATATATATATATATATATATATATATATATATATATATATATATATGTTTTAAATCCAAAATTTATTCATTTTATACATTTTTAACACCATTCTTTACTTTCTTGATTGACCAATTAATCTTATTAGGTCAATTAGGCCTAATAGCCTATCTTCTTGCATTTGGACTCCATTAAACCTAATAAAATATGCTATAAAACCATAAAAAATAAAAAATAAAAAATTACACTTTTAAAACAATTAATCATCACCAAAATTGTGATTTTGATGAGAAAAACTTTGCCATTTAGTCAATGGAGTTGACTAGGCCTATTTTGCTCCATTTTCCTTCAGACTAACCATTTTGATTGAGCTAGTTGGGATACTTTTAGGATGATTTATTAAAAAATAAATTTTTATGATGAATAACCAATCTTAGGCTTTGATACATATTTATTATATTTCATTTAAGTATCTTTTACTTCATTTTACATACATTTTTCCACCAAAAACATGATTTATGCCCTCATCTGTACATATCCATGCATAAAATTGACATTTCTAGAATCATCTATGAGTTTAATTGACATTTGAAAATGTTTAAATTTGATTCAAGATGATTTTATTGAAATAAAATAAACTTTTTACAAAATTATATTTTTGAGGGTTTAGGTGGGCTTTGAAGCTAAATTTTCAAAATGATGGTTCATGAAGTACACACCTTAAAATCCCAAAAAATTTCCATTTATGTGTAGAACACTGACCTCCCCAACATACCTAAAATTATTGGGTTCCCATTCAAAATATATAAAAACTTACCATGTGGAGAAATCTGCCTATGGGGTTTTAACTGCATTCTGAGCTACCTATACTCTTAATGATTATTCATATATCATAACCCCTCAATTAATCTCAGTTGTTCATGAATTCTAGGTATATAAGGCTACTCAAAGCATGCTAATATTATTTGTCTAAACTCCACACATGGTATAATATATGAGCATCTAAATAGGAGACTTCAAAGGGTGTCTAGAACTATAAAAAGTGAAAAACTTCACTAAAATGAATTTAAGTCCTTTTAAACTTCATAAAGCCTAAAAACATCATTATATGACCTGTACCATGCTATCAAAGAACTCTAAAAGTCACTTTTCCATGAAAATTCAAAAATGCCCCTTTTGGCCTAAGTGCCTACCTACTTTCAAAACATTGTGTGAGGATGGTTTGCCTATTTGAGGTCTTAACTCCACCTGTATTTCTCATAATTTTCAATTTTCTCTAAATTTTGAGCTCTGTGTATGGATAGTGTTTTGCAAGAAAATGGGTACTTAGGCCAAAATGGGAATTTTAACTTTTAATATCAAAGTGCTTGATAGCATAATATAGGTCATATAATGATGTTTTCAGGTTTTGTGAAGTTTGGAAGGAGTTACTTTCATTTTAGTGAAGTTTTTTTAATTTTTATAGTTTTAGGCACCCTTCTAAGCCACCTATTCAGATGCTCATTTTGTTCACCACATGTTGAGTTGGCCCAAAAAATCTTAGTATGTTTTTAAGACCCCTATTTACTTATAATTCATAAAGAATTGTGATTAGATGAGGGGATAAACTTTATGAACAATTGCTAAGAGCGTAGGCAGCTTAGAATGTAGTCAATTTCTCATAAACAAACTTCATTCACATGGTAACTTTTTATATCTTTCACATGGGAGTCTAATATTTTCAAGGATGTCAGAGGGGTCAACATGCTACACATCAATGGAAGTAGTTCAATATTTGGAGGTTTTTACCTCATGAATCATCAATTTGAAGTTCTAGCTTTAGAATCTTCCTAAGCACCTTAAAAACTAGTTTTCAAAAAAATGGTTTTTCTTGAAATAAAGTCACCATGAATAAACATAAAAACTTATAAAATTTAAGTACACTCTGAGTGGAGTCCAAAAATATAAATTTAATGCATAGAACTATATAGATGAGGGTAGAAATCATATTTTTTATGGAAAAAAGTATGTAAAGTGAAGTACAGGGAAATTTAATACAATCTAATCATTGGAGCTCAAAGCTTGTAAATTTTGCTTCATATTAAAATATTAATTTGGTTATAAATCATCTCATAGGTTCTCCTATTAGCTCAAGCAAAATGGCCAATTTGATGGAAATTTGTGCAAAATTGGCCTAGTCAAGCTTGTTGACTAATTGGTGAAGTTTTTCTCATCAAAATCATATGTTTGGTCATGAAGAATTGTTTTTCAAGTGTAATTTGTTGTTTTTTTTGATTTTATGGATTATTTTTTAGGTGTAATGGTTTCCAAGAGCACAAAATATACCTATTTGGCTTAACTAATCTAATTGTTTAAAAGGCTAAGTTTGAGTTTGGCATTGAAAGGCTATTCAATGAGATTAATTTTTGAGTTCCACACCACTTTACTATTGTTTGAAGAATATTATTATGTTTTTTTAATCTTTAAAAATCATGTTCATGTAAAATAAGGTCTATTTGAGGATTATTGGTCCTACATGTTGATTAACTAGTTCCAAGTAATACTTTTCTCCTAGTCATCTCCTTTCAACTCAGCTTCAAGTTCAATCAAGAGGCATATTCCTTTGAAGAGTGTGGCATAGCATTGCATGCAAGGAGGATATTTTGAATTTTTAACTTGGGCCCACCTCATCTCTTCTACACCAAGCTTGAAGTTCATGCATGTTTGGTCAATTTTGAGAATTTAATGTTAATGACCTTTCAAATGGGCCCACCATATTCCTACGCCATGTTTGGAGAGGCATGTAATTTTTGTAAAGGGAGAAGATTTTAATGATTATTTTAAATATTATAAAGGGATTTAGATATTGATTTAGTCAACCAAGACTAATCCTTATATCTTGGGAACTCTGCTTAGGACTATTTTAGGTTTTGAAGCATATTATTAGCTTAATAAAGCTATTTTTGATTGATTGTTGAAGCTAAGAGAGAAATTGTAAGCTGGACCATTTATCAATAAAGGAAGTTTTTATTCGATATCTATGTTTTGATATAATAATAGTGTGTATTTTATTGTGCATCAATGTATAAGTGATATTTATCTCTTTTTTGTAGGTCCATTCCTCACCTATCTCACCCTTTTTATAGGTCATTTGAAGAGGTTTTCAACCCTTCATCTAAAAATTTGTTTGCTTAAGGATAGAAATATAAATTTCATTGATTATATATTTACATTGATTTTAGTAACTTCAAATAATTTGGACAATTCATGTGTATCACCCCCTTTTAATTAGAATTTATTTTAAGTTCCCTCTTCCCCTTTTCACACCAAAATCATAAAAATAAATCATAGTACATCTAATATAATTGATAAATATAAAGGGAACCAACCCTCTTTGGAGGTTCTTCTCATCAAAGAGTCACCCACACTCTGAGAAATTCCTATTGTATCAACTAGACTGAGGGTGTGATCTTCACATCCTCAAATAGGGTGCACTCAAGAGTGATAATAGTTTTTAGCATGCCTAGTGGGACCTTCATTCTACATACTAGCTTTTAGAGGCATTCAAGAGATCAAGTATGATTTCAGTTATTGACTACTTTCTGTATTGGTTAAGTAATGGTAATTAATGGTGTATTCTTCTATGGATCCATATAATCCTTACTATGATCACTATACCATGTCCTATCATGAGCCATCCTACCCATCTAGCTAACCTAATTATGGCCATTTTGTATCTACCTAATCCATATCAACACTTAGACAAACTCTAGTGAGCCTTGAGAAGCATGCACTAGAGTTATACTTAAGAAGCTAGTATGGCCAAGATAACCCTACTCACTTGATTCATCATCTGAGGGAGTCATTACAGCTACTGAAGGAAGAATAGACACCCATTGAGAGGGAAAATCACAAAAATATCTCATATACTATGTTGGATATTAGAGGTTTCATTTAAATCATAGAATATAAGTGTATGAGTCTTGGAGGACAACATGGACATTGTCCTCAATCTCATGTCCCTTAATTTGTTCCACCATTTCCTTCTTATAGTCCATCCTTTCCTTCTCAAGTGACCATTCCAAGATCCCCTTTAAGTTTTCTAGGTTCTTCATATATTTCTCAAACCTTCCCTTCTTGGAGATCAATCTAATAGAATTGTAAAAGAAAGAAAGAGATTATTATGGCACAACCTACTATTGAGATCACTAACCACTTTAAAGAGAAGATATTCTAGGAGAATATTGATAAGTAGATTAGAGAATTGGAGTTGAAGATAAAGAAAAAGGAGGAGAACCAAAATAAAAAGGTCAAAAAAGAGCCTTTATCCTTCCCTTCTTGGAACCAAATCATGGAGTCAAGCAAGAAAGAGGAACAATCAAACATAATTTAGGATGTTGAATTTAAGTAAGAGATCATTCAGCCTCATGAGCATAATCATGATGAACAATAAGAAGAGTTTTAGGAAGATTCACAAGAGTTTGAAGCAGATAAGATAGATGAATTACAAACAAATTTTTATTTAGAAGGTAGACATGAAGATAACTCATATAGAGCCATTGCTGAGATGGAGAATATTCCTGATAACGATGAGACAAGTGCAACAGATCAAGAAATTTCATTTAACTTCATCTAAAAGGTAGAAATATGTTATCAACATATTTCAAATGGTAAGAATACTGATGAATTTCATGTCTTTTTCATTGATCATGATGAATAAGCATTTTGGGATGACTTGGAGAGTTTTTATGAAAAAATTGATGGTCCATCTCCACCTTATGTGGAGATTGATGAATTTCTTGTAAAGAGTATTATTGCATCTATTCATCAGGAAGAAATTAAAGTCATATTACAAACATGTTTGAATACTTATCAAGGATCTAAATATTTTGACAAATTACCAATTCAAATGGATTTAAATTAAGACATCAATCTAGGTATACTAGTTGAATTGCCAATACAATTATTGAATGAGAATGTGTCAAATCATGATCAGCCTAGGAATGAGGTAGAGATAGTAGTCTTGATGCAATAAAGAAGAATATGGGAGGAGAATAATTGGATATTAGATTAATATATTTAATACATACACCTAAAAATGGAATTTGTATTCCTAACTACATCATCTAGAACATATGAACATATAAGTGATACCATTTGCAGAAGAGAGTTATCAAAAGGAAGCAAATACATTTTAAAATTTCATGGTGCATCAAATAGCTTTCTATTTGATCCAGGAGGGCCAGAAAGTTTGAGGTTAGTTTTTACATAATAGAATACTTGTGTTTCATTCTTATAAGTGCATATATGCACATGATTTCAGTAGTTGTTTTTTTCTTTTTTGTGATGTTATTATTTTTTCCTTTAAGTGCACATGTGCACATGTTTGTTGTCTTGGTTGTGTCTTTTCCCACAAAATATCTTCTAATATTCAGTGTATATCCACATTTTTAATATCAACATTTTTTTATTTCTATGACCATTAGGTTGGTCAACTATCAAAAATTGCTAAAAGTGTTAGTAATTTGACCTATCAAGGCCAGATTACTACTCTGATCACACAAAACTTTCCTAAAATTGGTCATATCCTTTTAAAGTTATTCAAACTAAGGAATTTTGGCCTAAAAATAAATAATTTATGTCAAAAATGTCAAAAATGGATTGTAAATGGGTCATTATCATTTCAAAAGAACATTGTCAAGTTCAAATATGTAGACAATCCATGCATAGGGATCAATTTTGAAAGAAAATTAAACTTTCTAGGAGCTAAAAGTGGTTCTAGGACCTAAACATTTTACACAAGGTAATAATGAGTTGGATAACCTTATAAAAAAAAATTCATGTCCATTATATGAGTGGAGATACTCATTTTTTTTAACATTCCTTAGCATGTTCATTGGAGATCACCATTGGAATAGGTATCATTATGGAGTGATGAAAAATATTTTAAGTATAGATAAAAGTTTTAAAACCATGGGATGATATTTTTAAATCATAATTAGACCTTTTAAGAGTGTCTAAACTCTAAATTTTATGCAAACTGTGCTCACATAGTATTTTGCAGGCAAATATGCACTTAGGCCAAAAGTGACATTTTTGAATTTTCATGGAAAAGTGAATTTTAGAGTGATTTTATAGAATGGTATAGGTAATATAATTATTTTTTTAGGAATTTTTAATTTTTTAAGTATCTAATTTCATTTTAGTGAAGTTTTTCACTTTTTGCAATTATAAGCACCCTTCCAAGCCACCTATTCAGATGCTCATTTTGTTCACCACGTGTGGAGTTGTAATTAAAAATATTAGTATGTTATTAGTACCCATATTTAATTATAATTAATTAAAAATATTCATCATATAATGGGATTAAATTTATGAATAATTGCTAATAGTATAGGTAACTCAGAATGCAGTCAATTTCCTACAGGCAAACTTTATTCACATGGTAACTTTTCATATATTTTAAATGGGAGTCTAGTATTTTTATGGATGTCATAGGGGTAAATTTTATATATATAAATTAATTTTTTTCAATATTTGGAGCTCTGTACCACATGAATCATCAGTTTGAAGTTCTAGCTTCAAAACCTTCCTAAGCACCTTAAAAACTAGTTTTGAGAAATATAGATTTTTTTGAAATAAAATCACAATGGATCAACCTAAAATAGTTTAAAATGTCAATTAAAATCTTATATTATTCCATAAATTTAAATTTAATGCATAAAACTAGATAGATGAGGTCATAAATCATATTTTTGTGGAAAAAACATGTAAAGTGAAGTACAAGGCAATTTAATAGAATATAATCATTAGAGATCAAAGATTAAATTTTTTTATTTATTAAAATATTAATTTTTTATAAATAATCTCATATGTGCTCCTATTATCTCAAGTAAAATGGCTAATTTGTTGTAAATTTGTGCAAAATTGACCTAGTCAAGTCTGTTGATTAATCAAAGAAGTTTTTCTCCTCAAAATCATATTTTTGGTGGTGAATATTTTTTTTTTAGTTGTAATTTTATTTTCATGTTTCATGGCCTATTTTTTATTTTTAATGGTGTCAAAGATCATGAAATATACCTATTTGGATTAACTAGTCTAATTGACCTAATTATTCGAAAGGCTAAGTTTGAGTTTGGCATTGAAAAACTATTCAATGAGTTCTTTTTTTGAGTTCTATGCTTTTTTAATCCTTCAAAATCATTTTCATGAGAAATAAGGGTTATTTGAGGATTTCTAGTCTTTCATGTTGATTGACTAGTTCCAAGTAATACTTTTGTCCTAGTCATCTCCTTCCAACTTAGCTTCAAGTTCAATCAAGAGGCATATTACTTTGAAGAGTGTGGTGTAGCATTACATGCAAGGAGGATCTTTTGAATTTTCAACTTAGTCCCACCTCATCTATTTCATTCCAACCTTGAAGTTCATGCATTTTTGGTGAATTTTGAGAATTTAAAGTTAATGACCTTTCAAATGGGCCCACCATATTCTTACGCTAAATTTGTAAAGGCATGCAATTTTTGTAAATGGAGAAGAGTTTAATGATTATTTTAAATATTGTAAAGGGATTTAGATCTTGAGTTAGTCAACCAAGACTAATACTTATCTCTTGAGAATTCCACTTAGGGCTATTTTAGGTTTTGAAGCATATTTATTGTCTTAATCAAGCCATTTTTGATCGATTCTTGAAGCTTAGATAATAATTGTAAGATAGACCATTTATCAATAAAGGAAGTTTTTATTCTATATCTAAGTTTTGAAAAAATAATAGTGTGTATTTAATTATGCATCAACATATATATGATATTGATCTCCTTTTTTTAGGTCCCTTCCTCACTTATCTCTCTATCTCACCCTTTTACTAGCCATTTAAAGAGGTTTTCGGCCCTTCATTTGAAATATTTTTTGCTTAAGGATAGAAATATAAATTTCTTTCATTATATGTGTGCATTAATTTCAATAACTTTAGATAATTTGGATAATTTAGGTGTATCATCCCCTTTTAATTAGTATTTATTTTAAGTTCCCTCTTCCTCTTTCACCCCAAAATCACAAAAATAAATCACAATAGATCTGATATAATTGATAAATCTAAAGGGAACCAACCCTATCTAAAGGTTCTTCTCATTAAAGAGTCACCCACACTTTGACATGTTCACATTGTATCAACTAGAGTGAGGGTATGATTTGCACATCCTCAAATAGGGTGCACTCTAGAGTGATAATAATACCACCACTCATAATCAATAAAAACATATATACACTTACCTAAGATTTGACACCCCCCTTACACACTCCTCTAAGTAATTCACCACCTTAAATAACCCCTATCTAAGCCAAAAAATCTTTTTTTAATTTTACTCAACAATGTCAGCCTAGGCTAACCCTTTACTTAAAATACATTATCACATTATGGGTCTCAGTTGGCCTTGACTTACCTAGACTGGGACTTAACTTGATTTTATCAATTAATGATATAGGGTCAATTAGGCTGACTGTGTCAGCTTAACTTTCAAAAATGTTTAGGGTTAGATTAATTTATGTATACACATCCTTTTCACCATTTATTAGAGAGAAAGATAGATTTAATCATTCATTTGCACTTCTTTACAATCTACTCTTCCACTATTCTACTTGAGGAATCATTGTTTAGGGTTTACACTTGGATAAAAACCTCATCTTGTAGAAAATTCTTGGATGATTTGGAATATCTTAGTGATCCTTAAAAACCATAACAACCTCTTGTAAAGCACCTTTTTCCAAGGGAGATATTGAGTCTTGATGAGTTCATCTTCAAGGTAAGTATCTCTTACTATTAATACTCTATTTTAATAGATAGAAGTAGCATATGTAATAGATTTTGAATGTATTTCTCACTCTATGTATGAGGATTATATCTATACTAGCTTAATTAGAATTATTCTATCCATTTTTACTTTTATGTTTATTACCCCCATTATTTTCCATAATCTTTGGTGAGTACTAGGTTATATTTTACTTTGATTTTTCATTTACTTTG
Source organism: Torreya grandis (assembly GCA_037957365.1). Lineage (NCBI taxonomy): Eukaryota > Viridiplantae > Streptophyta > Pinopsida > Cupressales > Taxaceae > Torreya > Torreya grandis. The sequence continues at coordinate 334,353 of JARHVA010005734.1, read as the reverse complement.
TGTAATATATTAGACATAAGTCTTAACTAGGGTTATTGCATGGTGTTGCTTGATAATATGCTTTAGAACCTTCTCTAGTGATATTATTTTTGTAAGAGGCCCCTTGGTTAGGTCTAGTGGATCTATATTAGTCATGACCCTAATTATCTAAATGTACCAATAAGTGGAAGGGTAAGTGTGACTTATATTATTTGAGTTATGATTGATTTTTAGATTAGCTTTACTTTCCCTTGTATACATTCTAGTTAACCCGATATGAAACTAACCTTTATATTATTTCATTTAGACATTCATTTATTATGATCTTTTATTTTTATTTTTATTATGAGCTTAACCTATCTGTACAGTCTAATATTCTATGTATAGGTTTAACACAAGTAAATCTAAATTGACATTGTTTTATTAGTGTAGGTCTTCTCCAATAACAACTAACTAGATCAGTTAGCTCAACATATTTATCTCTTTCAACCATAGGATTGCCAACTTCAACCAGGCAAAATATGTTCACATTTCTCTTTTTCAACTATAGGTTTGTAGATTGTATCGACCCAGTCGACTCTATTCATAGTGTATTTTTAACACATAAGTTTTGCAAACTTTATCGATCTAGTTGAATCTATTAGCAAAATATAATAACAAAGATTTGAGTAACATAACATAAAATTAGAAAATAAAGCATCTTGAAATTTATCAAGGTTCATTCTTACCTTCCCTATCATTTCTATTTTTCATTTGTATACATATTTTTCATAGTTTGTAGTCTATAATACTATAACCCTATAGTGAACTAGGTTGACTAGATTGACATAATTTTGTAGCCTACTTTCTATTTAGAAGACTAAGTTGACATATTTGATTATGTTTTTTTGAATCTTAATTCCAAATAAATTAGGAACCCTATTGACTCTATTCTATAATTTTTGCATATAATGTTACTAGAAACAACTCTCTACTCTTCACAAATAAAGGAATTAATCTATCTTTCTAGTAATTAATTCACTTTTGATTATTGTTTCTTTCTTACTTAGAGTAAAAGGAATATACTTAATAGAAAGTTTTAAATTTATTGATTTAGTCACACTATTTTTATCTTTTACAAACTTCCAAATCACCTAACACTATAAATCATTAAACATTTTCTTCCCAAGGTCTACCTACTTGGATTTCATCACTAAGGGGGATGTTGACTTGGTATTTTAGCTAAGTATAAACATGTGGGTGATGGTAAATATTATAAAATAACCACCCTTATTACTATGGAAGTGATGGAATAGGCCTGATCACCAATCTGATACCATCACCAATATATATCCCTTCAATCCTAAACTACCTAAAACTATCCATAGATTGATTTTTTAGTTCCTTCTTACAACTAACTCTCTATAACATTAATTTCAATATTTATTATATGATGTAGGGCATATGCCTACAAATTATCATGTCATAAAATTGGATATGTTATCTATCTTGAATGCATTCATTCTTCTCTAAATTTATTTCTCCTTATAGGTACTTTGCTTTGTATCCTTGTTATACTTGATGAATCCTGTCTTCAATAGGCTCATAAGGCTCCATGATTATATAAAACTCTTTTATAATACTAAAATATCACCACATCATCATCCTTTACACTCTCTCTATTGGAAACATGATGAATAAGAGGGGGGTGAATCAATCTCTTAAAAGAAGAGTTCACATGTACTTTAACATTCATTAAACTATCAAATAAATATAAAGATATAGCAATGCATAAAGAGTCATTCACATGAGCCTAATGCAATAAACATACATATGAGTGGGAAAACCTCAAGGGGAAGAAAACCCACAAATATATGCAAATGTAATATAGTCTTCTAAGTCAAAATATTAAATTTAGTGAAGTACCAACTTCACAAGGAACACCAACCCCAACTAACTCAACACCGACTCAACTAGGCTTTAGCAAGCACCCACTTACAAAGAGGAACAAAACCCCTAGATGACTTAGAGATAACTTAACCACCTGATTTATTTGATCAACATTAGATCACCTTGTTTCTCAACTAATTTATTATGACCACCTCTTCAACTCTTCACACTCTTATTCCTCTCAAACTACCTTTTAGGCTTATTTTCTCAACTAGTCCTCTTCTTGACTTGATTAGGTCATCTAAACTTGATTTTCATACACAATAAGCTTGTTAGATATTCATGAAATTTTATATTCACCCATATAATGGTTTAAAATACCTCCTTTATCTTTTCAAAGTAATATATTCTTCATTTCAACTCACTCATTCTCTAACTAGTTAATTAGGCATATTAGGCCTTGTTCTTATACTAGGTTCTTTCTCATACACCTCTTGGTCAACCATAAAAACTTTCCCATTTATATTTTACATAAAATAGGACTTATTAAATTCCAAAAACATTAATTAAACATTGTAATATTTTGGTCATAGTATATAGGACTGTAACCTCTTTAAGGCCTTAAGGTGACCTAATTCAAGTAGGCATTCATTAGCACACATTACCCTTTGATATTATTGGAGAAATTTAAAACTTAATACATGGTATTAAAACTTACTATTAAAATAAAATATACCCAAATTAATCTCCTCTTATTTTTATTACATATATATCTCTAGCCACTACTTGAAGCACACCATTAGTAATGTTCATAATTAGGCATGTGCATACCTAGAAAGTTTGTCTTGAACTACTGAAGATTAAAAAACCTATTAGCTAAAAAATCATGGAAATAAAAAATATATGCATAAACTTAAATACCTTAAAAACTTCACCAATTTAATTATACTTTAATTCACAAGGTAAAAGGACTTAAAAACACTATGCAACTTGCTCACTCAGAACTACCAATTTTCCTTAAAGACCAATCATGGTGATTTTGAAATTCAACACCTATATGACCACTTTAAAATAATAATAATGAATTTGAATTATCCTATGTGATAATTATATAATTATTATATATAAATATAATATTTTTAAATTTAAATATTCATCTTTTAACCCAAACTCATAATCTTTTCCCTGATTATCTCATTTTGAACCAGATAGGTCAACTTATGAGAAACATTTTAATGATATAAAATAACCTCCAAAAATTATATAAAACATTAAAGTATATTAAAATTATTGAAAAATATATCCATTCACTTTTATTCATCCCTATTCCATGATAACACATCCCTAAATGTCTTCTCACTAATGCTTAGGTTTCTCACTATTTTCACGATAAGGTCTATTATCAACTAGTTGTCTTAGATGACCAATTTAACACAATTGAAAGATATAACCTACTTAGAAAATTCCATGTACATAAAAAAAAAGTATCAATCCCATTCATCTAATGATTTGCATATTTTGACTTGGTCAACTCTCATAGTTATTGTTGGGTGAATATTTTGTCACCAGCTAACTGATGAGCAAAATAGGTCTCTTTAACCACAACATAGGGAGATTGGTCAGCTAGATGTGCAGGTTTACTACATCAAAGGGGGAAAAATCTCTCCTCTCATTAAGGGGAGGTTCCCTGTAGATATGTAGGAGCTATATACTATATATATAAGCAGAAAATAACACTCAAGGGTAGGATAAACCATCCATCTCTCTTTTTTTAGAGATGATGTTAAAAAATCAAATGGGAAATCCTGATGAACTGACAGAAGGCACTCCTCTTCTTTTAGAAGTGCTATTCAGTAGACAATAAGAACCTTTCAGGTAGTGACAATTAACTGTAACCAAAGGTGTAGTAACTAGCAAACTAAGATGTAGCACAAAGTCTTCACCTCGACTGCCCAAGAGTGAGATATGAAGGATAATGAGGGAAAAAATTCATCCCAAGGTCCTTTACACAGAAATAGAATATGAAGGATAATGAGGGCACAAAGTCATCCCAAGATCCTTTACATAGGAATTAAGAAAAAACACTAAAGGTAATTGCGGGGGCACAAAGTCTCTCCACAGTTGGCTTTAGGACTCTTTCCTGATTACTTTCACTAATTATACATATTTAATTAAATGGAAAAAAAATGTATTAAGGAAATAGACATAAAAACAATTTCCCCAACAACCAAGCTATTCCAGCACAAAGTCTAAAAAGTCACTTATTTCCTTATTCAAATAATGAAATATGATCAACAATCTGAGCTCAAAGTCTCAGTAATGCCTTTCAATTTGGGTAGAGTTTTTGTTTCTGATAATAGAGAGAGATACTTAAAACAATAAGAGAGAGTCCAATATATAGTGCTCCAAGAAAGACTTGGGAACTTTGTTTCACAAAAATGGCCTATGATGCATTCAATGCCTTAAACGCATTTTAAATTCTATCCATGGAGTATGGTTGGATTGAGCATTAGTTTTTAATATGGGTGGCTTGATGTGTTTCCTGATGTGTGCACAGTTGTTTATTTTACTCAATGCAAAAAAATAGGCTGTGCCATTAAATGTTTTCGGTCTCTGATGTTCACCTAGTGGGCTACTTTACTTTCTAGAAACATATCCCATGCATGGATATTTTTGATCTTTCTCCATCATTCCTCCTTTTTTTTCTATATTTCATCCTTATATATGCAATCTAAGCTCTCAAGCTATCTCTTTGGCTAGTCACTGAATTTCTTCATAGGATCTGCATCGTATTTGAAAATCAATGAATATTTTATTATCTTAAATTTGATGTCTGTAGGGACATCAATGGTTTAATCACTTCTCTAGTTTAGTCACTTTCTTGGTTTAATCACTTTCTTGGTTCAATTACTTTCTTGTCCTTTTATTGAACCATCCCTTTATCTGGCACTTCCTTTGATCTTTGAACCAATGTTCCCTGCCCTCCGCAAGGGCACCTACCCTTAGTTCACCACCCTCCACAAGGGCACTTGTTCTTTTAGCTTTGGGGCACTCCTTTAAACTAACCACATTGAACCTTTGAACCATTGAACTATTTTGGTTCAAGGTTCAATGGTTCAATCACTTTCTTGCTTTGTCTGGAGCTTCCTTTGAACCTTTAAACATGTGAACCTTTAAACCTTTGAACCGTTGAACCATTTTGGTTCAAGGTTAAATCAGTTCATTGGTTCATCTTTTAGGCTTTGATAAAGGTCCATTTTACTCATCACCTAACCTCCACAAGGGTAATTTGGCCTATGGGCTTTGAGGCACTCCTTTGAACCTTTGAACCATTACTTCTTCTTTCTTTGCTTGAGGCTGCTTTATGCTGATCTCAGAAAGTGACATGTGGCATCTTCTGCTACTTTTTAGAAACACATTTTAAAACCTTTTTCCATTTCCATGTGGCACCCTCCATGGAATTTTGAGAGAAGCTTATTGAAAGAAGCTTTATAAGAAACTTGAAATGTAGATGCAGACACTTGTCACGCTCTACTAAGTTTTATCAGGACACGTGGCATGTACCATGAAGTTTTTGATACCTTTTGAGTGTCCTACAGAAGATGACACATGAAATCTTCCACTGAGCTCCTAGAGACACTATATAAACATTTGAGACTCATTTGGATTCATGTAGATGATGACACTTGTCACACTCTACTTGACCTTAGGAACTCATGTGGGGCCCGCCATAGTCTTTACAAAACAAAAGAAAGAAGCTATGGATGTTGACACTTGGAAACTTCCACTAAGTTATAATGGGACACATGGCATGTTCCACTACTTTGAAACTTACTAGTAATTGTGTCCTAGTAGATGACACTTGGTAGCTTTTGCTTGACTTTATAAGGGACATGTGGCAACTTCTCTTACTCTTACAGGTTTGATCTTTCATAGATGAAACTTGCCCTTCAGGGTCTTTGAAAGATGATTCATTTTATTTGGAGAGAGCCCCCCCCCCCCCATGAGGGTACCTACCCTTTGGGATCTTTCAGGTGGCCTTGAGATGGCCTTTGAGCTTTAAGTTTCTTGGCATACTTTTGCTCCTTTGGCAGACTTTTTTCGTCAGGCATCGAGCCTTTGTCTTTCTATCAGGCTTATTCCTTTAGACAAAATTTTGATGAAATTCCTTCAAAATTTTTGTCTGAAGGAATTGCCTTAGCATTTTTTCCATGGGAAATCCTTCTAAATGAATTCTTTTGCTCCATTCAGCCTTCGAATCGGTCCATTTGCTTTATGCCTGCCCTCTAAAAGGGTTGTCTGGCCTCCAAGGTTGCCTTTTGGATTTTTTGCAATGGTCCACTTTGGCTCCTAAGTGCCCTCCACAAGGTTACTTGTCCTTCAGGCTCTTGGAAGACCCCTTTGAACTTTTCGATTGAAAAAATGGCTAAGTGTTGAACCTATTTCTTCCTACAAAGTCCGTAGAAACCAACTTGCAGAGTCTATAGAAATGAGTCCGTAGAAATCTTTTGTGAAGTCTATAGTTCCACCTATAAAGTCTATAAATATGAGTTCATAGAACTAGGGGAGTCCATAGAAATGAATCTGTATATTTCTTCCTGCGAAGTCCATAGATTTAAGCCTACATAGTCTATAGATTTAACCCTACAGATTTTGTATATTTAAGGGAAAGCTTTGAAAAATGAAGAAATTGAATACTTAGAATAATTTTTTGAAAAGGGGAGAGAGGATTTTGGTCTATTGAACCAAAATAGTTCATAGGTTGTCCCAAAAATGAGTGACATTTTTGGGGACAATAACTGGCTCCAGTTGGGGAAGTTCCTTTAGTTGAAAACTTGGAACAGCTGAGGGGAGTAGAAACCAGAATCTCTAATGCCTTAAAGTATGCCATTGGGCTATGGATTCATGCTACCCAAAAATAAAGGCTCCAAAAAATGAAAATGAACAACACAAAGTAGAAATAGATACTATACAAATATACATATGTACAGGTGAACTTATTTGATACTTCAAGAGTTGAAGAGCTTCAAATGCTGCCCATTGTGAGGCAGAGAAAAGAGCATGCCATCTTGATATTTCAATAGGAAGTTTTTTTCACCATTGAGCTAATGGATAATAAATGGGCCTCTCCAAAGAGAATCAAAATTCCCATGCATCCCCTTTGGTTATCTTTTCTTGTCCCAAGCAGGACTTGATCTCCAACTTGAAAATCACAATTTTTTGCCTTCTAGTCAAAGAGCTTCTTCACCAAACTTTGATGGGACGCAATTCAGTCCACCACCATAGTTATCTACTCATCTATCTTAGTCAATCACATGATCCTCTTATCAAGGGGACTTTCATATGTCTGATCTTCAATTGCCTTAGCCAATTTTAATGCTGGCAATTCCAAGGTGATTGGTATCTCAGCATTGATACCATAAAGAAGTTGGCAAGGAGACATACTAATTGCTATCTTTGGTGTAATTTTGTCCACCCATAGAGCATCAACCAATGCTTTATGCCATGTCTTTTGGTTGTCATCCACCAGCTTCTTGATGATAGTCACCAAGTTCTTATTGCTTGATTCAGCTTGTCCATTTCCTTGTGGAAAGTAATCAGAAGAGTGGGAGAGTGTAATCCCATAGTAGAAATATAATTGTGTAATATCTTGGGAATTGAAACAAGATGCATTATTAGTAACAATCTTGGTTGGGACCCCAAACCTAGAAATGATATTCTGCTTGAGGAAATTGCACACTACTTCTGAAGTAGCATGCTTGGTTAGAATTGCTTCCACCCACTTGGTGAAGTAGTCAATTGTTGTAAGGACATAATCATGTCCAAAACTTGAAGATGGGTTTATATCTCTAATAAAATCAATTCCTCATTGTTATAATGGTTCCTCTATGACTACTAGCTTGAGAGGCAGGGCAGCTAACTTGGGTCTCCCAACAAACTATTGACACAGTTCACATTTTCTTACCCACTTATGTGCATCTTGGAAAAGAGTTGGCCAGTAATACCTAGATCATAGAATTTTATGGGTAGTCAAAAGAGTAGAGAAATTTCCTCCACATGCTATATTTTGGAAGGATTTCAAAAGTTGTCTTTGTTGCTCCTTGTCCACACAGTGAAGGAACACTCCATCAAGGCTCCTCTTGTACAGGCCATTGTCCCAAAGGATAAAATTGGCAGATTTCAATTTGATAGTCATCATTTTTTTGTAAGATAGGTGAGTAGGGCACTCACCATAAGTAAGGAAATGAGTAATACCTAAATACCACTCATTCATGGTGGAGACAAAGAGGATTGTTGGTGCGTCTTCCACCTCTGCTTCTTCATGCTCTATTTCTTCTAGTTTGTTATCAACAATTAATTGGCATAGGCCTTTTCCCCATACCATATTTGTTGGCTTGATGACTAGATCAAAATCCTAGATCTTTGCAATCCAATTGCCTCTTTTCATCCCAAAATCCTACTGAGTTAGTATGGATTTGACAGTGGTATCAGGAACCAAGGCAGTAGTGTGAGAATTCAAGATGTAGAAGCGAAAATGCTTGATTACCTTCACCACTACATAAGCATGCTTATCCATGTTTAAGTACTTTAGCTCTTGAGCTTTGAGAAGGAAGCTCATGAAAGAAATGGGAGATTCCATACATTATTTATTCTGTTGAACCAAAATTGCTAAAAGTGTGTGTTCAGAAGCATAACTGTATATGGTGAACTCTTTGGTGTAATTTGGACAAACCAGAGTTGGGGCATGGGCCACAATTGTCTTGATGTCTTGAAATGTTGACTTGCCTTTATTAGTCTAGCTGAAAGTGGCCTTTCCCTTCATCATGTTCATAATGTATCGAGTCTTCTTAGCAAACTCAAGGATGAACCTTCATAAGAAATTCACCTTTCCAAAGAAAGAGTGAATAGCAGTCCTACTTGTAGGCAAGGTAAGCTCTTGGATAGACTTGACTTTGTCTAAGTTAATATTTATGTCTCCTTTAGACATAATGTGCCCAAGAAGTTTCCCCTCTATTACTCCAAAAATATACTTCTTGGGGTTCAAGGAAATGTTATTCTAGCAGTAGCGCTCTAGCACTTGTTGCAAGTGGCGTATATGATTTGGGTGATGCTTAGAAAAGATGGTCAAGTCATCAAGATAAAATACAATGAACTTACCCATCTCATCTTTGAAAGTAAGGTCCATTTCTCTCTAAAAATTGGTGCCAACATTTATCAAGCCAAAAGGCATCCTTCTATATGCAAATGTGCCCCAAGGTGTGGTGAAGGCAGTCTTGTGTTGGTCTGCTTCACCAACTTCAACCTGATTATATCCTGAAAAGCTGTCTAGCATTGATAACATCTCTGAGCCGGTCACTGTCTAAATTACTTGATCCATGATGGGAAAAGGATAGTTATCCTTTAAATATGACTAATTCACATTCTTGAAATCCACACAGATGTAAATTTCTCCATTCTTCTTCCTCACAGGGACTATGTTGGCAATCCATGTGGAATGATGGATTAGAAAAATTATCCTACCATTTAGCATTTTTTGTATCTTAGATAGAATAGTACCTGCTATCTTTAGATTTTACTATCTAGATTTTTTTTGTAGGGCACTGAGTCAACCTTGAGAGGAATGTCATGGTGGATTTCATTAGGCTTGAGAGACTTCAAGTCATCATAAGAGTATGCCAAAACATCCATGTAATGGTCAAGCAGGTTAGTAAATTTGAGTTTTTCCTCCAGAGTACAACACTTCCTAATGTTCACCATCTTGGGATTTTCCTTGGTACCCAAATTTATCTGATCAAACCCTAGGGAAGAGCTTGAATCTATTTGCTACTGTTTGATTAATCTATCATGTTTGTCAAACAAATTCTCAAGAGAAACCAGTCCTTTGGGAATCTTATTCCTTTTCAGTTGTAGGAACTCCTCACTTGCATCCGTATTTGATTTAGGAGCTAGTTCACACTTTTGAGGTTCACTGCCTTCAAAATGCAACCGTTCAAAGCTATCTTTTTGTTCCATGAATGCAATGATTTGGTTTCCATTATTAAACACTTGCCAATGGCTTGCATTATCAGGCACACTTGGTCTAAAGACCAATTTAATAGTGTACCTATTTCCTTTGAAGTCTAGGTGAGGAACTAAGAGAGTTTCTAAAATAGCCAGTGCATTAGCTCGATCATTAAATTCCTCAGGTATGGTAGAGATGCTAAAAGCATCAAAGCTTTCAATTTGGTCCTAGACTAGATTGTGGTAGTGGTGTAACCTCTCATTTTTGGTTTGATACAGGTTCTTTACCTAACAAACCACCAGTTTAGCATCTCTTTTGGCATGGAGTTTAATGTCTTTATCTCAGGCAACCTTCAATCTAAGAAATAGAGATTCATACTCAAATGTGTTGTTGGTGTTGCTAAACTGAAACTTGTATGAAGAAGGAAAATTATCTCCTTGAGGAGATATCAACATAATCCCAGCCCTTGAGTTGGTAGAAGAGTAGCTGCCATCAAATTTCAAGATCCATACCTCATTTGATACTGATTTTCCTTTGGATTCTTCTTCATTAAGAGGGGGAGATTCCTCTACACTTGCATTTCACTCCACCAATTCTTTTGATGTCTCATCTGAGTCAATTCTTGGATCACCACCTATTTGATTTTTATCTACTAAAACATGAATATCCTTTGTGGTTAAGAAGTAATTACCCATGCCTAAAGATTCAAATAGAATTTGAGCTTCAAGGGCTGATGTCTGAGTGACAACATATTTTGATTCCTTTTTAGGAAGTAGCCTTTGCATGATGCCTATGACAGGGATCCTTGCCTTAGACAGGTCCATTCTCAAATCTCCACCAACATCCTTGCAAAAATTTTGCCCTAAAAGAATGTCGTATGAGGCTGGAACGTCGGCCACCAAGACTATCATCTTGATTCTTTTGTTTGGGAATGTTGTGAATGCAAATTGGGCATCCTTGATTTGTCCCAGCAAAGGTACTTATTTGTTCTCCATGGAGAAACAAATCCCAAAGGTTTTGGTCAGCATGAGTCTAAGAGATTCTGCTACCTTGGCAGGCATGATGTTGTTAGATGCACCTGAGTCTATGATGTAATTGCTCAGTTTGTGACCATTTATTAATAGGGAAACATAGAAAGGTTCTATTTTCCTAGGGACAGTTGGAGGAGTAATGATAATATTGTTTGGGATGGAAATGTTTCTTGGGGGATCATGAGTTACCTTTTTAACATCTTGTCCTGCAAGAATGGCTTTATTTTTCACACATTGAACTAACCTAACCAACTACTCAGGATTGGATTACGAGAATTCAAATTCAGACATTTGAGTTTTGGTCTTCTTGACATGGTTGATTATGTCAAATGACTAAAATGGACCAGGAATAGATGAAGGTAGTTCATCTTTCTAATTTTTAGCAGGGGTGGTACTAGTATGTGGAATTGAAGTTGAAGATGGAGGGATGCTTGATGTATTTACCTTTTTATTACTCACTGGGTCCTTTGGCTGGAAAGGCAGGGAAGTTCCTCATTTGTTAATTGAAATTGTAGACTAAGAACTTTCCTCTATTTTTCTTTTATTAGCTTGATGGGCTGACTAGTTCTGGGACTAGGTGAATACAACATATGTTCCATCAACTACTTCACTTTTACCTCTGGGTTCATCCTGGTAATTCAGGAAACTAATGTTGGAGTCACCACTAATTTTTCTTGGTTTTTTGCAAGGAGATCAACATCATTTTCTTGGTTAAATTCAATATGGAAAGATAAATCAATTTTTTTTTTGAGATATCCAACTGCTAAATTGGTTAGGGGTGCTTCAATGGCAAGGTTCCCCTATGGGGGAGGAAGATGATTTGGATATCCTTAATTCCTGGTAGCATTACCTTGGTATGACTAATTAGGGAATGTCCTTCTTGGCATATCTTTGTATGAAGGATCTAAAGATATCCCTTGTGCCATTTGCTTTCTGAGAGCTAGCAACTCATTTTCCAGCTTCTGCACCATTGGATTAGTGGTACTTGTTTATGGGTATTCAAAAGATGAAGAATATTTTCCTCTGTTAGGGTCTCTCCTTATCTTCCTTGCCAAGATAACGTCATCTTCTACCTCAGTAGCCAAATATTGAGCTATATCAAAGTCTATTTGGCCAGCATGTCTTAGCAAAAAACTTACTTCATGCAGCTAAGAGATGATGATGAAACATTGGAGATTCTCAGGTGTAGGTTGAGTAATTGTAGGAATCCTATTCCTTATCTTGTCAAACTTGGCTATGAAATCTCTCATTGGTTCATGAGGTTCCTTCTTCATTTATGTGAGTTGAGCTAGCAAGGCATGCACATCTTCTACAGGCTTGAATCTAGCTTCAAATTTGGCTTTGAGAGTGTTATATTCAGTCACAGTCTGGGCCTACAGATGATAAAACCAGTCTACATCAACACATTGTAAAGTTTCCATGAATAGCTTGACTGTTACATCCTCAAATTCCACTCCTATTATGCCACAGGCTATGCTGAAGGCTGCAATATGTTCATCAAAATGAGCCTTCCCATCACCATAGAACTTGGGTAAATTTTTCCTTGAACTGTGTGGTAGCTCATGTAGAGGTGGAGTTAAATTGAGTGGGCCAAAAGAGTTACCCCAAGGTCCTTGAAATAACATAGTATGACTATGGAAAGGTATAATAACAAATCTTAGAGGGGTAAGTATTGACAAAGATTTATTAATAGTAGAAATGGAGGCTTTGCTCGATAATGGAGACTTGACTTTAGTAGGAGGAAAGCTCCTAGTTCATTAGAGGCAAGATGGTGAATGAAATAGATCAAAATTACTTTGTTGTACCAAATTGAATATAGGGTCAATAATACCTTTAGCCCTTTGGCTTCGTGTATACCATGGATCTGCCAAAGTGTAGAACAAAAATGGGAAAGAACTGGTCCTGCTTCAACTTGAAGCTTGAGGCTTCAAACTACGATTTCTAACATAGTTGGCATGGAGGTGGAGGGAGATGGTAAGGCTATAATGATAATAGGTAAGACACAGAACAAAGTTTCTAGAGTCTATAATGGATAAGGGTAGGGACTGCTTCAATCTAAAACTTGAGGCTTTAGATTGCATGTAATCCCCAGCGGAGTTGCTAAAAATTGTTGGGTGAATATTTTATCACCAGCTAATTTATGAGAAAATAAGTCTCTTTAACCATAGCATAGGGAGATTGGTCGACCAGATGTGTAGGTTTACTACATCAAAAGGGTACAAATCTCTTTTCTCATCAAGGGGAGGTTCGTTGTAAATATACAGGAGATATATACTATATATATAAGCAAAAAATAACACTCAGGGGTAGGATAAACCATCCATCTCTCTTTTTTTAGAGATGATGTTAATAAATCAAAGGGTAAATCTTGATGAACTAATAGAAGGCACTCCTCTTCTTTCAGAAGTGTTATTCAGCAGACAATAGGAACCTTTCGAGTAGTGACAAGTAACTGGAACCAAAGGCATCGTAACCAGTAGACTGAGATGTAACACAAAGTCTTTACCTTAACTTCCCAAGAGTGAGATACAAAGGAAAATGAGGGCATAAATTCATCCCAAGTTCCTTTACATAGACACAGAATATGAAGGATAATGAGGGCACAAAGTCATCCCAAGATCCTTTACATAGGATTAGAAAGAAAACACACTAAAGGCAATTGTGGGGGCACAAATTCTCTCCAAAGTTGGCTTCAGGACTCCTTCCTAATTAATTTCACTAATTATACATATTTAATTAAATGGACAAAAAAATGTATTAAGGAAATAGACATAAGAACAATTTCCCCAACAACCAAGCTATTCTAGCACAAAGTCTAAAAAGTCACTTATTTCCTTATTCAAATAATGAAATATGATCAACAATCTAAGCTCAAAGTCTAAGTAATGCATTTCAATTTGGGTAGAGTTTTTGTTTCTAATAATAGAGAGAGATCCTTAAAATAATAAGACATAGTCCAATATATAGTGCTCCAAGAAAGACTTGGGCACTTTTCTTCACAAAAATGGCCTATGATTCATTCAATGCCTTTAATGCACTTTAAATTAAGTCCATGGAGTATGTTAGGATCAAGCATCAATTTTTAATATGGGTGGCCTGATGTGTTTCCTGATGTGTGCACAGCTATTTGTTTTACTCAATGCAGAAAAATAGGCCACACCATTAAATGTTTGTGCTCTCTGATGTTCACTTGGTGGGCTACTTTACCTTCTAGAAACATATCCCATGCCTAGATATTTTTGATCTTTCTTTATCATTCCTCTTTTCCTTGCTATATTTCATCCTTATCTGTGTGATCTGAGCTCTCATGCTATCTCTTTGGCTAGTCACTTAATTTGTTCATAGGATCTGCACCATATTTGAAAATTGACAGATATTTCATTATCTTAAATTTGACATCCACAAGGATGTCAATGGTTCAATCGCTTCCCTAGTTCAATCACTTTCTTGGTTCATTCACTTTCTTGTTTCAATCTCTTTTTTGGTATTTGATTGAACCATCCCTTTGTCCGGTGCTTCCTTTGATCTTTGAACCAATGTTCCCTACCATTTGTAAGGGCACTTACCCTTAGTTCACTGCCCTCCATAAGGGCACTTGTTCTTTCAGCTTTGGGGCACTCCTTTGAACCATCCATGTTGAAAATTTAAACCTTTTAATTGTTGAACTATTTTGGTTCAAGGTTTAATGGTTCAACGGTTCAATTTCTTTTTTGCTTTGTCTGGAGCTTCTTTTGAACCTTTAAACCTTTGAACCTTTAAACCTTTGAACCATTAAACCATTTTGGTTAAAGGTTCAATCAGTTCATTGGTTCATCTTTTGATCTTCAAGAAAGGTCCATTTTGCTCATCACCTGCCCTCCACAAGGGTACTTTGGCTTGTGGGCTTTGAGGCACTCCTTTTAACCTTTGAATCATTGCTGCTTCTTTCTTTACTTGAGGCTACTTTCTACTAATCTCAAAAAGTAACACATGGTGTCTTCCGCTAATATTAAGAAACACATTTTAAAACCTTCTACTATTGCCACATGGTGCCCTCCATGGAATTTTGAGAGAAGATTATTGAAAGAAGCTTTATAAGAAACTTGAAATGTGGATGCAGACACTTTTTGCACTCCACTAAGTTTTATTAAGACACGTGGCATTTCCACAAAGCTTTAGATACCTTTTGAGAGTCATATAAAAGATGACATGTGGAAGCTTCCACTGAGTTCCTAGAGACACTATAGAAACATTTGGGACTCATTTGGATTCATGCAGATGATGACACTTGTCACACTCCACTTGACCTTAGCAACTCACTCAGGGCCCACCACAGTCTTTTCAAAAAAAAAGGAAGAAGCTATGGATGTTGACACTTGGTAGCTTCTATTGAGTTATAATGGGACACGTGGCATGTTCCATTGCTTTGAAACTTACTAGTAATTATGTCCTGATAGATGACACTTAGTAGCTTCCACTTGACTTTATAAGGGACACGTGGCTTCCAATACTCTTAGAGGTTTGATCTTTCCCAGAGGGAACTTACCCTTTGGGGTCTTTGAAATATGGTTCATTTTATTTAGTGAGAGCCCCCTCATGAGGGTACCTACCCTTCAAGATCTTTTGGTATCCTTGAGATGGCCTTTGGGCTTTAATTTTCTTGGCAGGCTTTTGCTCCTTCGGTGAACTTTTTCTATTGGGCATCGAACCTTTGTCTTTCTGTCGAGCTTATTCCTTCAGACAAAAGTCCAAAGGAATTCCTTCATAGTATTTGTTTGAAGGAATTTCCTTAGTATTTTTGCCATAGGAAATCCTTCTAAAGGAATTCTTTTGCTCCCTTCAGCCTTCGAATCAATCCATTTACTTCATGCCTGCCATCCAAAAGGGATGTCTAGCCTCCAAGTTTGCCTTTTAGATTTTTGGAAATGGTCCACTTTGGCTCCTAAGTTCCCTCCACAAGGGCACTTGTCCTTCAGGCTCTTGGAAGACCCCTTTGAAGTTCCCAATTGAAAAAATGGCTAAGTGTTAAACCTATTTCTTTCCTACAGAGTCCATAGAAACCAACCTATAGAGTCCATAGAAATCTTCTATGAAGTTTGTAGTTCTACCTACAGAGTTTGTAGATATGATTTTGTAGAACTAGGAGAGTCTGTAGAAATGAATCCATAGATTTCTTCCTGTGAATTCTGTAGATTTAAGCCTATAGAGTCCATAGATTTAAGCCTACAGAGTCTGTAGATTTAAGGGAAAGCTTTAAAAAATGAAGAACTTGAATGCTCAGAACAATTTTTTGAAAAGGGGAGAGAGGATTTTGGTCTATTGAACCAAAATAGTTCATATGTTGTCCCAAAAATGATTGACATTTTTGGGGACAATAGTCACAACAAATCTTTGAGAAACTAACACTTTCCTATAGGGTCTACTCACACACCTGATAAACCAATCACACCTATAGATTCTTTGGAAAGTTAAATACAACCTCCAATCACTTAAAAGTTTCCCTACTAATCCATTCTAATCATTTTAAAACAACTCCTTTCATATTGGGTCACTATTAAGGTTCTTTGAGGGTTTAAACCATATTTCACTACTATAAATCATTCATAAAGCTCAACCCCTCATTCCAAAAACTAATGCTTGTAAATTTTATTTATGACCATTCCCCATATACCATGAATATATTAGGTTCCCATTTATAATTTACATGTGCCATGAACTCTTGAATGTCCTTCACACGTTGAGAACCCTTCATTTTGTGCATTTAAAAGACCTCAAAACCACTATTCATGACTTTTTTGTAATCCATGACCTTAAATTTTTTGAACATGATTAAAAAATATAAAATACCTATAATAACACTCACTTGTCCATACTTTCCTTGTATATGGAACCTCATACCTCATTAGGCCATACTCCCTCTCTTTACTCCCTTAGATCTTGACCTACAAACCACATTAGGCCTAAAAGATGATCTTCATGCTTATTTCCATGAACTATCCACCTCATTATAAAAATAAATAAACCTATCTCATTATAAAACACTACTTTACATCCTTCATAGGCCTTGAAAATAGATCATGATGCCTCATTAGGCTAGGCTGGGTCTAGAAGAGGTCTAGGTGCATACTAGGTCTATAGGTCCTACCCCTATAGGCTCACCTTGAGACTCACTTGAGTGATACAATGCCTCACACACATTATCAATCATATTTATATAACCATTCATGCTTGTGTGATCTTATCTCACCAAGCCACCATGCTCAAACCTTGTCATTAGGATTTTGCATGCCATGACTAGTGTCATGACTAGGCTTATCAATCACTTAAAAATATAAAACTAACCTTAAAATACTTATTGATGATTATACACCTTGATAAAATTCCTTAAATTATCCTCAAACAATTTCATACCTCTTCATGTTCATCATTCATATGCTCATGATATGACTGTGATTGTTATGACTAGGCTTTTCAAGACACCTTGTACTCAAGGATTAGTACTCAAACATGATTAACTTAATTATTCTAAGAAAATTATTTAATGACCTAATGAACACATTTATTAATAACCTTTTACATAAATTACAACATCAATTCCAAACCTCAATAATATGAACAATGATCAATAATCTCCCCCTTTGTCATTGATGTCAAAACATACTATAAACTAATAATTCTTATCTCCCCATTATGGTCTTTCTGCCCTTTTGAAATAAATTACAAATTTATGTTTTTAATGACTAGGATCACACCCCTTTCAACCAAAATACTCAACACATAGGACTATGAGTTTATGAGACATAATGCAAACATGTTTCCCCTATCTCCATGCATACCTTTTTGGAATAACTCACTTGATCTTGGATCTAATAAACTTGATTAGCTCCCCCTAAGTAATTTGGATTCTTAAATGATTTATAGGGATAGTAATTACATGTAATTCCTATCTTATGTGTTCAAATGTTACCTTTAGAAGTGGTTTGGTCAAGATGCTTGTAATCTAATCCTGTGTAGAAACATATTCAACTCTAACACTTTGTTCACTTACCTACTCTCTTAGAAAATGATACCTGATGGGAATGTGATTTTTCCTTGAGTGCATGATAGGGTTATTTAATATTATTATATAACTTTTAACATCACAATATATAGGTCTAGGATAATTATACTCCACCTTGTAGTCTTTTAGGGTTTATCTCATCCATAGGGACCTAAGTGCAACATGAAGTTGTTACAATGTACTCAGCCTCACAAGTGGATAATGATACTAATGGTTTCTTCTTGGTTATACATGAAACTAGGAACCCACCTAAGAATAAATATCTTCCACTTGTACTCATCTTATCATCTATACTTCCTACCCAGTCTACATCTATGTAGGCTATCAAATTGAACTCCTTACTTCTTGGATACCACAATACATAGTCCATAGTCCCTTTGAGATACCTAACTATATTTTTGACTAATTGCATATTATTTTCCTTTATATATACTTGAAACCTTCCCATAAGACTTAATTCTTGTATTAGTTTAGGTATAGAGGCTATGGTGTATAAAAAACCTCCAATCATTGACCTATATGATTTTTGATTGAATTTTGAAGACTCATCTTCCTTGTTCAACTTACCCCTATGATCATGGGTGTACTAACTACCTTGAAATATTCCATCTCAAACTTCAACATCTATCTTATGTATTTAGCTTGTGACATGAATATACCTTTTCATATTGATTGATTTACAACTCAAGAAAGAATGATAGACATCTCAAACTATTTCTTCATCACCTATACAAAGGCCTTAGTCATGTTATCATTGTTTCCACCAAATATGATGTCATACACATATAAAACTATTATCAAATAATGGACATATTATGCCTTGATGTATAAATTACTATCTATAACTCCTCTTTTGAATCTTTGATCTAATATACACCTATGCAACCTAGCATACCAAGCTCTAAGAGCTTTTTTTAGACCATAGAGAGCCTTTTTCAATTTACAAACATATCCTTTGTCATATTTTAGTGAGAACCCTTCAATTTTCTTAATCTACACTTCTTATTTCAAATTTCCATTCAAAAAGGGAGATTTGACATCCATCTGGTTTACCTTGAATCTTTTGAATCCTACATATGCTAAAAACAATCTAATTTCCTCTAATCTTACTACTAGTGAAAAGGTCTCCTCAAAGTCTACCCCTTCAACTTGTGCATATCCCTTACATACCAATCTAGCCTTGTTCCTAGTGACTTATAAATATTCATTAAATTTGTTTCTAAACACCCATTTTGTGCTAATGACATTCTTATCTTTAGGCTTAAGAATTATTTCCCAAGTTTCATTATTCTCTATTTGGTCTAACTCCTCATTCATAACATCTATCCAAAATTTGTCTTTGATTTCTTCTATAAGACTCTTAAGTTCAATCATGGATAATAAATCAATATTATCTTGATTTAGATTACTTACCAATCTTCTCCTTATTTACATACCTACATTCTTGTTTCTAATGATTTGAGTTTCAGACTGATCTCTTTGAATTAGTATTAAATTGATTTGGATTACATACCAACATTTAATTATTATTATGCATTATAGGATATGCATATGTCTAATTGAATCTTGATGTCCTTCTAACTCTATTATATTATAATTTATAAATGTGTCCTATATTATGACAAATGTAGATAATAATATTTATGTACTTACCTCTTGACTAATTACTCCTTTTCCCATGGTCTCATGATGGCTTATACTTTATTATATTGGGTTGCCTAATTGGTATTTTCATGTTGATACTCTTGACTTATTCTGAATTCTCATGGTCTCTCTCAAAACTTCTCATCTTGTCTATGAACTGATCATGCTCAACCTTCAAAGAATCTATCTCTATCTTCAAATAGTCATACTCAACTTCCTTTGACCTCAACCTTATGTTGACACCTTCTAACTGAATCTTGAGATCCTTGATAATATTCTTTTTATTCTTTAAATCATCAAGGGTAATTATGAGCTCAAATTTAAGGTCTACTTTAGCTTCTCCTCCTTCACTATTATAATATACTTCATCATACATGTTGTCCTTTTACTTTTGGTCACAAGACATCTTGTGGTTATTTGGATCACCTTCAAGCTATTATACTTATTTCAAAGAAATAGGATCTAATACCAACTATTAGAAACATAATTAATGAGATGGGGATGAATAATTCTCTTAAAAATTTCTTTCACATGTGCTTTAACATTCCTTGAACTATTAAAGCAATATAAATATATAATAATGCATAAAGAGTCATTCACATGAACATAACACAAGAAACACACATATGAATGGGAAACTCTCAAAGGGAATAAAATCCACTGATATATAAAAATGGACTAAAATCCTATAATTCAAGATATCAAATTTATTAAATCACTAACTTCACATGGAGCACCAACCCCAACTAGCAAAGTACCAACTCAACTAGGCTTTATCAAGAACCCACTTGTAAGGAGGCACCAACCCCCTAGATGAATCAGAAATAACTCAACCACCTAATTTATTTTATCACATTTATATAACCTTTTTACTCAATCAACTAATGATGACCACTTATTCTTATGTTCACACTCTTATTCCATTGAAACTGCCTTCTAGACCTCTTCACTCAACTAACCCTCTTATTGATTTGATTAGGTCATTTAACCTTGATTTTCATACATATTAACCCTGTTATATATTCATTATATTTTATCTACACATTTTTATGGTATAAAATACCTTGTTCATCTCTTCAAAGTAATATATCTTTTTCTTTAAGTCACTACTTCTCAAACTAGTCAATTTGGCCTATTAGGCCTTGTTCTTATACTAGTTTCTTTCTCATACACCTCTTGTTTGGACATACACACTTGAACATTTATGTTTTACATAAAATAGGACATAATATATTCTAAAAACATGAATCAAACATTATATTAAGTTGGTCATATCATATAGGACCAAAACCTCTTTTAGGCCTTACGGAGACCTAATTCAATTAGGCCTTCATTAGTACATGTTACCCTTTGACCTTCTTGGAGTATTTTAAAACTTCATACATGAAAATAACACTTATATGCCACTAAAATATACCCCTAATAAGCTCATATTATGTCCATGACATATTTTATCTCCAACCACCACTTCAATCATGCCATTAGTATTGTTCACAATTAGGTCTGTGCATACCCAAAAAGTTTGTCTTGAACTACTAAAGATAAAACACCAATTAGCTAAACAACCATGGAAATAAAAAATATAAAGTTAAAATTAAGTACCTCAAAATATTTACAAAGTTCATTATACTTAATTACACAAGTCTAAAGTACTCAGAAACACTCTTGCAACTTTTTCATGTTAAGGTGTAGTGTTCACATTATTAATGTAATGATGTAAATATTGTTGTTATAAAAATATTATGTTAATAGTTTATAGGTTAGATTTATTAGTGTGTGTTAGTTGCATATATATGGGTAAAAATATATTTGTATATAGTGGGTTAGTTGGGAGTTTGTTTGTGAGATATTTATGGAGATTATATCTCCCCAATTATAAGAAAGACTCTTCCTATATAATATTTACTCTAGTATGGTTTTGATATGCAACAAAAATAATATAGAGTGAGATAATATTATTGTTCTTAAAATATATATTCTAGTGTTTGTATTTCTCTGTGTAGCTCTGATCTTCCCAAAGATCTGGTATCAAAGTAGGGTAGCTCACTTTTTTAATGGAAGTATAAATTAATTGTGAGGGGAAAACATATTGTGGTATATTTCCCTGATTAATAGAAGTCTTACTTCTCTGTATTGATCTATATATTATTCCATGCTTGAAATATTTCTTGTTAAAAGTGTTAATTATATATTCTATTTCATAGTGGATGGGAAATTGATATAGGGAACCAAGGATCAAAATCACCAAGATAACATCCTTCATCATCATCCTCAAAATAATGTCAAATATATTGAGTGTCATTATAATCCAAAGTAATTTATTGCATATCCAACCATCATTAATCCATTATCAGATTATATGTATTATAATCAAAGAGTTGAAGTTTTTAGCATATATACTCAAATAAATGCATAGATAAATCTAATAATGCACCATTTAGATTTATCTACTAGTGATGTTCATTGTGGTTTTGGATATTCTTCTTATTTTTTAATTTTTTTATTCTTCCACATTTGATTCCACTACCAAATATTTGCTTATAAATGTTTGCATTTAGTTTGAACAAACTTTTCCCATATGGCATTCAACTTTTTGACTTTCATCTTTCAAGATTGAAATTACATTAAGTCAGATCTATTAGAATTTAAAGTTACACATTTCACACCTATAAATGTGAATAATAAATAATTAATTATAGAATCTCAAAGACCTATTTTACCAAGCTCAAAGATCCATCCATGTGTGTTTCATCATGCAAAATCATCATCTCTAGCAAATCAGTTAGTCTTTTTATTAATGATAGGTTTTTAGATTTAGTTTTGAAAATGTCAATTAGGTAGTTTTATATTTTTAGACGTCTTGTTTTTTTATTATTATATATATTTATTTAATTTTTTATGATTTAAAGTTTTTAGTTTATAAAGTTTATCATATTATAAGGTTCTAACATATAGTTTGTTTTGTTTTTAAAAATATAGTGTACATCAATATAGTCTTTGGTAGTTTATTATTGAGTTAAATAAAATAATGTATGTCATTAGTACCAATGATTTGATAAATAGTTGCTAGTATTCAAAATTCAAATGGTCTCAGTTGTAAAAAAAATTCAAAAGAGTCATGTTGTGACCAACATACCCCCATTTTTTTGAATTGGGACCCTTGAGAAACCCTAAAAATAAAGCATGGAAATCTCAATATGTCAAGGTTTTTTTTAATATAATTTGAAGATCATCAACTTTGTTAATAAATAATCATATATGGTCTTGATTTGTTTTATCTAGATTAACCTTGTTAATGAAGTTCATTTGAGCATGATTTGAAGGTTCCATGGCATGCATCCTTGATAAGCCTGCATTCTAAAACCCTAACAAACCCTAAATTCAAATTTGAATAAAGGCAAGAACCCAAATTTGTGGGAATCATTTTTATGGACTTAAATTCAAGCACATATCCTAGGTTTAGTCATGTTTTTTAACACAACTTGACTAAAAAAATTGACCCCCTTTCATTATTTATTTTCCCCTTTTTTCAAGTTCCTCCTTGGACTAACATAATGTCATTTTATAGGGTCCTTATATATTCCCCAAATTAGTCTAACACTTTAATACTAAGGCCCTGATGTATTCATTAATACCATCTCAACCTTAGTCTTAAAATCTTAGGCCTAAGCTTTTATCATTCCCATGACCCTAACTTAAATTCATTTCATCTCATAATATCCTATAGTTTTCACTTTATCATGACATTTGATCAAATGGAGTGAAAGTAATTAGGAAATTTAGTTTAAATAACCCACATCTCTTATGATTCAATAATCCATGCTTAATCATAGGGACTTGATTAGACAGAGTGAAGCATGTTTAAAAAATTATAAGAATATAAAGAGCTAAAAAGATAGACACACAACACCATTACATTTAAGGAATAAAAGGAAGAGGGACCCACTTTGACATGATAGCTAATCGAGAGTAAGTCTTTGGATCATGATCCTATGATTATCACTTTATCATGACATTTAATCAAATAGAGTGAATTAATACTCAAAGCCTTGGAAGCCCCACAAAAATCTAAGTGGCATCCTCAAATTTGACCCTAAATATTTTAATGAACTTAAAATTAACTCTCATGTGACTGTCATTTAAACTTATAAAAAGACTAACTTGATGGCTACATGACCATCAACTTTAAGTCCTTTAATGTGAAATTTTTGTTGGTTTAAACTTGATGTCTGTGCAACTATCAATGGACACCCAAGAATGTGTGTTTTATGCCCTCAAGATTGTAAATTTTAAACTAATGAAAATTCCTTACTCAAAATTCAAAGGGCATCCCTAAAACTTTATAGGCATAACAAGCCGAGGAAAATGTTTAAAATATACCCAAAATGGATAACCTTAATTTACAAAACATAAATAAATGCAAGAAATATTCTTAACCTAAGTCTATGCTTTAAAGATCTACATGGCATTTGCATAGTGGACCTAAAATCAAAAACTTAGCCTATGTAAAATTCATTTCACATTGGACCTATTTTGAGCATGGTTTGTGATTCATGGCATAAACATTTTAGCCTAATGTTTTCATTATGTTTTTATAAACATAATGCATACATTAACCTAGAATTCTTATACCTTGACCCATTTTTAATCACAACTTAGGTTTAAAATACTTAGCGTAAGGTTTATTCATGCTTAATAAACATGAAACAAACCTTATCCTAAGGGACATAAGCCTAAGTCTTTACTTTGAAGAGTGTTATAACTTAATTTTTGGGTATATATGAAGATCAACAATAAGTGATTTATCATTAGATTTGATCTAGTGGAATAAAGGTCCTTAGAGACTTTTCAATAAAACCCCGAGAACTTGTGGACCCGTCATGTGGCTAATGATTATTCAATAAGGGACTGACTTAAGATTTAGAATATGGGGAAGATGTGTGAGAAATTTAAGTGTCATGACTACATGGCTTAAGTTCTAGGAACCAATTAAAATATAATGGCCTAGATTATGATCAATGGCTTGTGTTAATCTAATATTTTGATCTTATAAAGTGAAAGGAAAGAGGTATTTTTAAATACCAATGACTAGTGTTTAAATGGTATTTATGAAAAATGCCACAAAAGATCTAGACCAGTGCCACATAAGATCCATGTAAGTAGAAAAGGATAAAACTAAAGATCTTGTGGGCTCAAAAACAAAAATTTATAAAGACAAAGGTCCAAATAAAATCTAGAATAGATATAAGCCAAAAACTGGATATCTTCCACCATTAAATCTCTAAACCCTAGACCTTATATAAAGGTAACCCAAATGGATCCAATTTGTTGAAATTCAATCAAGAGATAGCTAAATTGTGTTTCTAATAATGAAAGAGATTTCAAAAGGGTTGTCTAAAGTTTGATGCTTATAATTAGCAAGAAATAGAGATCATGGTAGCTAGTAGACATCAATTAAAGGAAGAGGTTGAGATTTATTTGATGACTGATAGTGAAGATCAGGTACTTAAGGAAACATAATTAGACCTCATATCATTAAACATTGATGACATTAGGAATTGGTCTGAGCTTTTATTTATGATAGAAAAACTATATCCCATTTCAAGGGAAGAGTAGATAAATACCACCACTAATAGATGAGACAATAAACTAGTTGTAATCCAGATGGTTGGCCTCCACCATGCCATGGAAAAACCAAAGGTAATGCACTACATTGATGTCCTTTCCCCCATTTTTGTTTATTTTAAAATTGATGGTGAATGGATTATTAGGGAAGGGAAATCAAAAGAGGCGGCATATATTTTCCTTATTGCTTTTGGAAATTACTAAAAGCTCCCTCTTCCCAATGTGGACCTTCCCAAAATGAGATAATGGACCAATATCCATGACTTGGACTCCATCCTAATACCTTGGCTATATCAAGAGCCTCACGTATTTAGAACCATTGATGGAAAAATCCCTATCATTCACTTTAGAGAGGGCATTAGGGTGGTTATGACCTTATTGAATAGAGATTTTGGTACCCCTTCAATTGCTTATGTAGATAAGGTTTGGGTCTCATATGTACACATCTTAGTAGAATAAAAACTTACCCCTCTAATTATAGATTTAATTAACATATTTCTGGCCAAACTATTCATTATTATCAAGAAAAGGACCTCTAAAAAATTCTACATGATGTCTTACCTCCTTGATGCCCTTATCACTTCAATCACCTTCTTTAGAATTAATATTTAGTCTCCAGAAGGTAGGACAACTATCTCACACCACTACTCCAATATACACATCTTCAAGTATCAAAATCACATGTAGTTTATCTATGATTGAATTTTAAAAACAATTATTGAAGGCATCATAGGTGTTCCAATGCCTAGACTCCACCCCCTCATCAAGAGACATGTTAAAAAGATAGGGGACATATGATGTTATCCTCATTACATAGTCATCAGGATAGAATGAATCATGTCCCAACCCTATATATTACCAGTGTATGTCCCAAATAAGATTTCCAAGTAAGAGATTTCCTCCCAACTCATAATGGGCATTGAAAAGTCTTGTAAAGAAAAGATAAAAAACCTACTTCATCCCTTCCCCTTAGACATTAGGAAAAACTTGATTAAAGAATGGAAGTAGGTGGAGATTATGGTCACACAAAGGAATTCATTTGGTTGTTAGCTAGATGAACTCAAAATGTGGGATCCAAGGAAGAAGGTGGGGGATCATCTAAAATACAAGAATCTCAAACTTGAGTATGTATAGCAATTGGGTGTCTATGATAGCATATACATTAAAGCCAATAACTATGGCAAAGTATTAGCCAGAGTCCAAGGTCACAACATCAATCTAGAGCACATATTAGTCAGAGATAATAAGCCATCTAGGGAAACATGGAAAATGCACCCATTATAGTATCATTAACTACTTGGGCCATCTAGAATAGCTCAAGAGCAACCTCATGTGAAGCAATCATAGCAGTCCAAAAATTAGGTTGAGTCAACTCAGGATGATCAAGGCAAAGGAAAGGATAAGGTTAGAGAAGTAATATTAGAATAAAGACCTAGAAAAGGACCCTTACCTTCAACCAGGTAGTAGATACCACCCTCTCCAATATAGTATTTTAACATGATAGCCTTGGATCCAAAAGAGGCACTTGAGGGTACTCTCATAGAAATTATAGATTACTATGGCTTAGGAGGATAAGAGGACCCTTTAGTGGATCCCAAGGAAGATATATATAAGGAAACTATCCCAGTGGCCTCCTATGAAAAGAGGAAGGTAAAATTAGCCTTGGTCTTGATAGAACCAAAGAATAAGCCTAGATTGACCTTCACTCATCCCAATAGTGCAGTCAATCTCTTCAATGATGAATTTATAATCTATGGACCAGTCATTCCTGACTAGTTCATCTATGGTAAATTGTAAAATATCCCATCTCTAACCTACTCATGGTCCATAAAAAAGGTTGGTGTGGATGTACATGATGATGTCAAGCTCTATATAAAAACTATAATGAAGGAATAGGAAGAGATAAGAATCATGGTCTCTAAAGGCTCAAGATGTAAGAATATGGACGCTCCAAGAACATATACTACCTTAGGAGTGGAGTTCCCTCAACCTCCCCAATTCAAAGAACCCATTACCATAGTTCATTTTAATCCTAAGACAATAGGTTTATAAGGGATATCAACCAAGATGGCCATGGTTGGGATAGAAGAATTTACCTTTATAAGGTGGAACCTTTTATAGGTTTCACCCCTATTGAAGGATAATAGTTTGGTGAAGCTATGATACATGAAAAATATGTTGAAAGCTTGATGGAAGCACATTCAAAACAAGCTAAGGATAGATTCCAAGGTCTAAAACAAAGTATCTAGAATTTGGAAAGGGAGAAGGAGAACCTACAAACCTAGGAAATCGTATCTATACTAGATGCCATAATCAAGATGCTTGATGAGTCATTATATGACATGTTTGAGGCATTAAAGTCATTGAAGATGAGGTAGAGTGCACTAGAAGACCAAGATGTATTAAAAAAGGACCTAGTCACCCAATCACAGGCCTTAGAAGACAAGATTACCTAGCTACTCAACACTCAAACAAAGAAGTAGATTCCAAACATTAAAACCATAAGTCTAAGACACCTAAGCACAATCTTGGGGATTGTTATTAATAAATTTCAAATCTTGAGTGCCTGGAATACTAAGGTGATGAGGCTTCTAAAATATTATAAAGGGTTCATTGGAAAAATTTAGTAACTTCTTAGGACCATGCTTGTCAATTCTACATAAACTACTACCCTTGGACTAATTAGTGATGAAGAGTTCAAACATAGATCCACTTTGGTGACTTAAGAAGTCCATGGTAAAAACAAAGGCCAATTTGGATAAGATAACAATAAGGTCTTGGATATGATATTTAATGTAGGTGAGAGGATCAATGAAGCTAGAAGCATCAAGGAGGCCTTGGAAAGAAATGACCAAGAATTCAATGAACTAGCAGACCAGGAGGAGGAGTGCATCATGAATCCTATTGTGGATATCGAGTTGGTTGATGAACAACATGAGAGGGCCATGAGCCTCCAATAAAAAATAGGAGCCCCACCAATAATTTATAAAAATATTCTATTCTAATATAAATTAGGTGTTATTTTATAATAGAATATTCCATTGTAAATGCATATGCTAGTTTGTTAGCATATTTGCCTCTAAGTTAGTATGATTTGGAAAACCATGTGTACTATAAAGCTTGTAAAGATAGTTGTCCTTAATTTTGTACACCTGTATTTTATAGCTGACTGATATACTACCTATTCTTCCTATAAAGTCATGTATCACCATTGTAAAAATGGGAGAGAGAGTTTTGAGAAACTTTGTATACTTGAAGTAATTAATAGAATCAAGGAATTCTGCAAGGATTGTCCAGTTTTGATGTGTTAATTGCTAATATAGTTTTTTTCTCTCAATTATTATTAGGGGTCTTGAATTTTAATAGTATCTTTGAATTTTGAATATCATTCTTTAATTAGCTAAAAGATCTTAGGTTTTACTTCATTTCATTTTGCTCTATATTCAAATGTGTAATATTTATCTGATTATAGTAGTAAATTCCTAAAGTAGAACATGTTCTTAATTTTTATTCCTGAACATTTTCATCCTAATTTTGCCTAATATATAGTTGATCCAGACAATAGTTTAGATGACAATTCGGGTGATGGGTCCACCCCAATTGATGGCAGAAGTTCTGGGAGCCATAACTTTTGTACCGTAGCTCTAATTGACTCACCGTTTGAACCGTTGGAAAGATAATAATGAGCGGAACATCATGATATGGCATGGATATTTAATCAATGAATTTTTACTCCATAAATCCCAATGGAAGTGTCCCAAATTTCAATTTTAGTAGTGTAGTCTAAAAATAGTAAGTTTCTAAAAATAGTAATTCCTCAAATTTTGTATTGTTGTAAATCATGGAAGTCGAACCAATTCATCTCCCTCAAGATTGGTGACCTTCCACATCCTCCCCACACCTTAAAAACATGTATAAATGAATATTTAACCTAAAATGGAAAGCAAACCTCTCTTCCCAGAGATAAGCATATATTTGTATTGTGATCTTGAGTAATACTACATCTCTTCTCAGAGAATTCATTGTTACTATGTTATATCTATGCTATTGAAATATTTATCAACCAGAACTTCTGAGTTTTGGATCAATAGTGAAATTTAATTCTAGGATATATTTCACTAATATTTATTAAATGCATATTCAATTACCATTAATACATTGTCATAGTGTTTAGGACCAAAATTGACAATCACTTATTTCTTTTCTACCCTACCCTTCTCTTTGATCTTTTCTTAAACCATGATCACTTTAGTTTAAGCCACATTATTAATATACATTTAGATTAGTCTATATTATAATAAAGTAATGTAATTCACTAAGTATAAAAAAATATTCACAAGATTATGGACCAAGGTGGTTCCCAACCACCAAAAATATATAAATATTGTGGAATAGTTATCTTACTCTGTTGTTATTTCACCACATGTAACCAGATTGTCAAAACCTACAACTCATGTTATAAATTTTATATATTCTAAAATTAGAAGTGTTATTTAAACACTAAGGTCACCTATGGTACATTTATAAGCATCAATAAGATATCTCCCATTGGTGTTAGAAGGAGGGCATTTTTTGAACGTTTGGTGATATTAGTTTGTTTTACTTAAAGATCATTATATCTTTGTGTTTTAAGTAAATTATTTTATTATGATATATAAATATCATTTATTTTATTGTTTAAAACACAACTATTGGGGACAACATACACCTAATATATAAAATTGGGGCCCTTGAGATGTTTGTAACCTTGTTACTATCAATTTTACTATGCTCTTGAGTTTTATTAGAATTTGAAGATCATCCATTTGATAAGATTGTATATTTTTTTTAAACCTTAGTATGCCTAATGATTATAACACTTTACCCTATGTTTTGAGAAGTGAAATATTCATGAAATACTATTTTTTACTAGGCAAAATATCTACCAGAGTTCTACTATCATTTGGTTTGCTAAGTTTTAACCTTGGCCCCTCTTTAGTAAAACATTAAATTTGAAATTTTAAAATTTGAATTCAAATTCTAATGGGAGTTATTTGGTAGTAATTTTAAAAATATAAAGACTTAAGTATAATTTTATATTAAGGCTTGGTCATGTTTATTAGCATGACCAAACCTTAACATGAAATTAAACTTAAGTCCTTATGTTTTCCACTTTAAAACATATTTGTCTAATCTTAACTACCTTGTGAAATATGTTGGTAGGTTCCCATTTTATTTTACTTAAGTCAAGCCCCTTTTAATTAAAATTTAGCCTAATCTTTCATCTTAAGACCTCCTTTAGATTTATTAATACAAACAGTGCCTTATAATAAAATTTTAGCCTATGTATTTATTTAATCATAGGTCCTAACATGGTCATTTTCTTGAACATAGATCTAATGGCCCATGTTTAATCAATCCTTTTGATCCAATGATGTGTGATAAAGGAAGATATAATGATCTAAACTTCATTATGGGGTTCTGATCTCATGGTGCAAGTCAAATATTGGAAAGCCAAAACCCCACAAGAATGCCTAGTGGTAACCTCTTATACCGAAATACATTAGCAAAGGTTCCACTTATTAAAAATATCCAATCACATGAAACACCTCATATTTTGATCCAATGGTCATTGATCCTCTTGGTCTAATGAAGTGCATTGAACCCTAAGTCCCGGGAAGCCCCATGAAGATGCCACATGGAACTCTAGTATTTGACCATAGGAAATTAATAGACTAAAGTTTAATGCTCTTGCTAACATTATTTGATAACCATGAGGACATTTGGGATGGATCCAATGACGCTCACTTATTCATACCAATTTGATCCAATGGTGTGAGATCTTTAAATGGAACTTGATAAGCATGAGAGCTTGAGATGTGGAATAATCTTAGAGGTTAGAGATCAATGGCATGACAATATGTTAGGTGACATAATTATGGGACTTAATGCTTATAGTGACCAATGAGATAAAATGCCTAAGATTTACATCCATGGTTTACACTAAATCTTTAGATCTTGATCTAATAATATGAAACAAAGGGAAAAATTCAAAGACTAATGGCTAGTTATCATTTAAATAGTTATGAAAAATGCCATGAAATGATGCCAAATAGATACCACATAGGATCCACATAAGCAAAAGATGATAAAACATAGATTTTTTCCATATATAATTGAAAAGGTACAAATACATAAATCTTAATCAGATGAAAGACATAAATTAAACCAGGTTCAAATCACCTTTGCCATTAAAGCTCTAAGAGAACCTAATAACCTACATAAAATAGAAAGATTGTGAATGGTCAAATCATAGTTAAAATTGAAAAGTAATTATAAGTGCAAGAAGGATAATCCAAAGACTTCTGAGAAGTAGGTGTTCACCATTTTTTCAAAATTTTGAGTAGCAATGGTAGTAGGTAGATACTAATGGAGGTAGGAAATAGACCTTTACTTGTCCATAGACCCCCTAGGTGGGGTTTTCAAGGACACAAAATTAGACACCATGGTATTAAACAATGGATGAAAGAATTGGTCTAATATCTTCTTCACCATAGAAGAGACATATCCCCTCACTCAAAATGAGAGGATAATTGAGGTAGTTAACACAAAATACAAAGATCTGGTGGCTATGCAAATGGCTAGCCTTCACCATGCAATGGCTAAACTTGACGTACTTCATTGCATCGACATGCTTACTATACTTTGTGATGCTTGTAAAATAAATGAGGATTAGATTGTCAAAGATGGAACATCTAGGAAAATTGCATACATTTTCCCTATAGCCTTTGAGGGTTACTATAAGATCTAATGATCCAATGTGTATTTGCCTACAATTAAGGATTAGACCACTAATAATGACCTAAAAACCATCCTTAGACCTTGGATCAATCAAGTAAATTATGTTTTTAGAGATTTCCAAGGTAGAATTCTAATTTCCCAATTTAGAGAAGAAATTAGGGTTGTCATGACATTACTAAATAGGATTTTTGGAGCTACCACAACTACTTATGTCAATTCCACCTAGGTTTTCTATGTATACTTCTTAATTAAACAACAACTCACCCTTCCTATTAGGGATATGAAAAGTGTCTACCTAGGCCATCAGTTTGTAACCATCAAGAGGAAGACCAATAAATAATTATTTATGATGTCTTACCTACTTGATACGTTGTTGGCCTCAACCAAGTTCCCTCACATAAAAATTTGGTCTCCCAATAGTATAATCATTATTTCTCATCACTATTAAAAGTTTCACATTTTAAAATATAGAAACCATATACAGTTCATTTGTGATGGCATTTACCCCTCTATGGTTGAGGCTATCACTAGCTCTCCCATGCCTAGGATGTACCTCCTGATGAAAAGGTATGTGGAAATGATGGGAGATGTATGGTATTATCTAGACCACACAGTATTAAGGATTGAGGGAACCATGTCCTCACCCTTTAAATTATTTATATATGTCCCAAGTAAGTTGGTTGATTAAGAGATCACATTTTATCTCCTTAATGGGATTTATGGAGTATTCAAGGAAAATAAGAAAGGCCTCCTCCACCCATTTCCTTTGATAATTAGAAACACCACATTATAGGATTAGAAGAAAGTGGATGTCATGTCTAGATAAAGGGAAGATTTTACCTTCTAAATAGATGAATTGAGAATGTATGACCCTAGAGTGGTAGTGAATAATCATATACAATATAATAAAATGTTCAATTAGGTATATGATCATCAACATGGGGTTTTTAACCACATTTATACCAAGGCAAGTAGTTTTGAGGAGGTATTAGGAAGGTTTAAAGAGTACAATACCAAGATGGAGCATAAATTAGCACATGAGAAAAATCCAATTAAGGACATTTGGGAAATGCATCCACTTTAGTACCATTCACTATCTTCCATCTCTAGAACACCCTAGGGACCCCCTCAAATAGAATTGCCTCAAACATAGGACCCTGACAAGAAATAGCTAGAAGAGAGGCTAGGTGAAGAAAAAACATCTTCAAGCCCTCCACAAGAACCACCAACTCTAGTGTAATATGTCGACATGGCGGCTCTTAAGGCATATGAGATAGTTGAGGAGGTTTTATAGGCCATTGAGGAAGCTTATGGCTCAGATAAGGGGGAAATAGATGAAAAGCCTAGCACCCAACTAGGGTAAGATGCAAAGACTCCTGGAAAACTAGAAGGGACTAAAAAGGATAAGGTAAAGGAACATGAGTTGGCCCTATCCTCAAATACCATTAAAATGAAGAGGAAGATTGAGTTGGCCCTTATCCCTACCAGTTTCAAATGGTCAAATCCCCTATTTATACACACAACCCATGAGATAAACTTGTTTAGTGATGAGTTCCCCATTCATGGGCTAGTCATTCTACATTGGTTCATTTATGGGAAGTTTTAAAATATTCCTACCATGGCCCATTTATGGTCATTCACATAAAGTATCAACATTGATGTGTAAGAGGACCTCTAACCATGGATTGTTGAGATGATGAAAGAATAAGAAAAAAGGAGAATAATGGAGGCAAAAGGGGCTGTTGGCAAGAGAATGGATGCTCTAGGAGAATTTAGTGACACCAAAATTGAAATTATAGAATCTACCCAGTTGATTGAGCCTACCACTATAGTCTAATTCAATCTAGATATTGCAAGGATAGAGAAGATCACCATAAGGAAAAATTAGGTGGGTATAAAAAAGTTCACCTTTCAAAAGGTGGAATATTTCATAGGCCTAACTCCAGTAGGAGAAAAAGCATTGGTAGAGCATCCCATCCATCAAGAGGATGTGGAGAGCTTGGTTGGAGCCTAGACAACATAAGTAATGGAAGGAATTATGGGATTGAAGCAATAGATTAACAACTTGAGGAAGGAGAAGTAGAACCTTGAGACCCAAGCCATCCTCTTGATCCCTAAGAAAATGATTAATTTGTTAAATGGATCATTTTTTTTACACATTTTAGGCCTTAAAGTCTATGAATCTTAGATGGAGTGCCTTAATATAACAAGCTCAAGTAACTAAATCCTTAGTCATGTAATGGCAAACTTCAAAGGAATAAATTATTGAGCTCATCAATGTGTAAGTAAAGAGATAGATCCCAGACTTCAAAACTATTAGTCTATGGAACTTGAGTGTAATCCTAGACATTATTGTTGATAAGGTACAAGATTTAAGCACATGGAAAAACAATTTTAGTGAGATTGTAAGAGAAGATGAAACTTTGATAAGTAGGATTAAGAAACTCTTGGGAACTATGCTGATAGAGACATCACAACCCACTACTATGGGGTTGATTGCTGATGAGGAATTCAAGCAAAGAGCTACTACCACCATCTAGGAAATAAGGGGGCAAATCCAAGGCCAATCTAGCAATGAGAAATATAGAATTGTGGATATTATCTTCAATTTAGGGGAGTGAATAATAGAGGCCAAGAGCATTAAGGAGGCCATGTTTAGAAATGACAAAGAGTTCAAAAAATTGATAGACCAAGAATATGGATGTTTGATGAAACCTACAATAGATCTAAATCTAATCAATGAAAAACATACTAAGGCTAAGAACATCCTACAACAAAGATAGTGAGGAGGCCCACCACCAGCTCAATAAAAGATTCTATGTATTGTGATTTTGCATACATTTTGTAAAATGTAATATTCTATTGTATAAGTATATAATAATTTGTTAGCATATAGAGTTTTAGGTGATTCTAATGTAGAAGAGTCATATGTATGATAGAATTTTCATACAAGGACATCTATCCTTATTGTACACATATGTATCTTGAAACTGACTAGTAAACCACCTATGCTTTATATAAATAGTTAGGGTTACCATTTTTTAAGGGAAAGATTTTTGAGCAAAATTTGTATACTTGCACCAATTAATATAGCTAAGGAATTCTGTAAAGATTGTCCATCATGTTGTGTTTATAGTTGTTATATTTTCTCTCAATTGTTGGTCTAGATCTTGAATTTGAATGGTTTCTTTATTTCTTTAACTACATTTTCTCATTTATAGGGTTGTTAATTTGTGTTATGCTAGGTTAGTTGAAAATATCATCAATTTCTTCAACTTATTTTTTTCTACATCAAATATGTGCATCAATTATTTAGATGTAGTAACAAAATATTAAAATTAAATTGGGTTCTTACTTATAATTTCATTTCATCCTTAGAAATTGGCTTAGATTGTAATGAAAATTAATCATTAGCTATTTTACATTACAAACTGGTTTAGATGTATGTTTAGAAAATTTAAACCTTGACATGATGTTTGAGATAAAGACCTATAATCACACTTGATTCTTTTGTGCCTTACCCTCTCCTCTTTTCTCTTTTTAAAAATGATCTTCACTATAGCTTAGATTCCACTATCAATATCAATTTAGTTTAGTATAACATTGATCTTTGACCAAGGACTTACCAAAAGTAGTGAGGGTTGAACCAAGGTGGCTTCCAACCACCAAGAAATCTAAATATTGTGGAAGAGTCTACTTTGATCTACTGATATTTCACCATAGGCATCAAAATTGCCAAATACCTACAACTCATGCTTTAAATTCTTGGAATTCTAAAATGAGTAGTGTTTTCTAAATACTGAAAGCACCTATGGCACATTTAGAAGCATCAATACGAGTATCTCCAATGGCACTAGAAAGAGGGCCCTCTTGGTAATAATTAGTTAAGAGTCGATGATATATTTATACCTTTGGGTAGATCTTTGCTCCCAAGTGTAAAGATTAATGGTCTTTAAGGTTTTTGACATATCTTTGAGTTTTAATGAGGTAAATGGCATGCTTCTTTGGTAGATGACTACTTCATTCTAGTAAATATAGATTTGAACTTGGAGATCTATAACATTTGAAATTAGGATAGCTTATTATGTTCAAATATTAGGTGATCTCTTACAGATTTTAGTTCATCTCAAGCTCAAACTTGTAAATATTGACTAAGTTTGCATAATAAGATACATCATTGAGCCATCTTAGTATAAATTTGATGTCCTTTATCATTTTATACATGAATATTCATATAATTAACTTAGTGCGTATGTTTATTCTTTGCTTCTTGTAAATATTAACTTAATACACCATATTTCAAATAG
The DNA here is from genome assembly GCA_037957365.1 of Torreya grandis. Taxonomy (NCBI): domain Eukaryota; kingdom Viridiplantae; phylum Streptophyta; class Pinopsida; order Cupressales; family Taxaceae; genus Torreya; species Torreya grandis. Next base: position 298,077 of record JARHVA010005734.1, on the reverse strand, counting down.
GATTTCACATCTTCAGGCTAGAACTACTTAGAATTCATATTGGATCATGCTCAAAAATAAGAGAGCCTTTACTTGAGCTATAAAGTCATCAAAAAACTAGATGTGATAGAGGTAGAAGAAGACTTTCCAAGAATTTGCCCACTTATCCTATTATATGTACCCTTACATTCAGACCACATCTAGGTATGGATTAGTTGGTAATATCTCTCATTAATGTACAAGGTGTAGTCCATGATTTACCATGTAACCTTGAGAAGTATTTACCCATATTTAGTCCAATTGGTATTGTAACTACAAAGGAACATGTTAAGTATTTTAAAGCTAATTTAAGATTATTAAATATAATACATGAAGATGTAACATGTACATTATTTCCCTTTACTTTCAAAGATGCAACATATGAATGGTTCCTCAATTTGCCTGATGATTGCATTGCCTCCTAGAATAATTTTACCACTTTTTTCTTTGACTAGTTTGGCAAGATTATTAGTCCTTGTGTCATTTATCAATTCATAACCATCAAGAGAGATTTAAGTGAGCCTATAAGGTCTTTTAATGCCATATTCTAGAAGATGTATATCAAGACCATGGAACCTTACAGGCATAATGATGTCCTAGCCTTAAAAATCTACAAGGATGTAGTAGATCCCATGACCTATATGTTCCTAAGGATATCTATCCCAATTATAGATTCATTAGCCCAAGCTTATTTTGAAATATTAGTTATTAGTGATCAAATGTAACCACAAACTCAAATGGATTACTCCATTCCTAATGTCAACCCATATGTATCTACTTTGAACCTTTTTCCTAGTAATAACCAAAATACCATAGCTCTTAATCAAGTCCCAACTCTAATCATACTACCCATTATTTATGTTGTTCCTAATAAAAATCTAGGATTCTTGAATCACCAAGATACTAATGGATCTTCTAATAATGGTCAAAAATACTTAACACCATATTTTGGTAAAAATAATAATCAAGTCTACAATTTTAAGACCCCTAAGAGTGAGAAAGAGTCCATATTAAAGAGTGTCCAAAATCTTATCACTAATTTTATTTGATTACAAAAACAAGTTGGTAATACTGGTGAGAGTTTTAGAAGGAACTTTACTTTCCAAAAGTTTAACAGACCAGGAAATAGATTCTAGAATGATAGCTTCTTTAATAAAAAAAAGGATAATAAACCTAATAACAAGACCATGGACATCAATCTCACTGACATTTATCTACCTAACTACCATAGAGTACATGCTACTACTAAGCATGGTGAGATTTATTGCATTGAATTATGTAAATCCTTTGAAGCTTTTCAAGAAGAGCTAGACACATTTGAAGTGGTCCCTAACAAGGACAATGCTATGAATGATTTTGGGTCCAAGTCACCAAACCAAGTTCATATGGTAGAGACATTCAAATTCCATTATTAGGAAGATAATGAGACAAAAAATATTCCTCGATAGATCCAAACATTTCAACAATTCTTGAAATAATACCCTCTGAGGAATAGGGAGCAAAAACAACCACTAACCACTTTATCTCCCCCAAATAATTATGGTACCCCTTCTAATACCACTTCAATGAATGACCTTAAGCCACCCAAACGGATTTATTCCAAACCTAGTGTTGATTCCCCAAGTAGGACTAGCTATAATATTATTGAAGACATGAAGCAAATTAAGGCCAACATCACTTTGCATGAATTGACTCAAATTATAGAGCAAAGAGATTTGATATTGGAATCATTGTCTAAGAAACCTAGGAAGCCACCTAGGGCTAATAGTGCAAATGTGACCATGTAAATGGCCAAGGCATAATCTCCACCATTCCTACTCACTGTTAGGATATTTGGTAAGAATGTCCATAATTGTCTTCTAGATTCTATGGCATCAACTAATATCATGCCTAAAAGAATATGTGAATAGCTTAGTCTTACCCCAATCAAGTCTGATAGGGTAGTTACGCAATTGGACAAATCAAGAATCAAATTTATTGGGGAATTATTAAATGTACACATGTAGTTAGACAGTGAACCCAGAGTGCAACTATTCATTAACATTCAGGTAGTGGACATTCATAATGCTTATGGAGTACTTTTAAGTAGAGAATGGACCAAGGCCTTAAATAGATATATGTCTACTAATTGTTCACATCTATGGTTACCACAAGAAGATGTTCTAAATTAGATAAGAGTGGAAAGAGAACCAAGAATGAAACACATGATTACTAAATATAACACGGTCAATGAAAGAGTTAACTTCCTTGATTTTAACTTAGGATTCTTCACCTTAGAGACTATAAAAGTGGATAGTTCCATAAACACTTAGGTTGTACATGGATTATGTAAAATTTATGTTGATGGTGCTAAATGATATTTTAGATCTAGAGTTGGTGTTGTCTTGATAGACCCTACTGATAAATAATAGCATGCATCTTATAGATTACAATTCCCATGCACCAATAACTTGGCTGAGTATGAAGCTATAATCTTAGGTTTGCAATTTTCTATTAAAAACAAGGTTAAGGAGCTACTTGTTTATAGATATTTTGAACTTTTAATCAACCAAGTAAGGATAAAATACCAATGCAAGCTTTCATACCTCAAGAGGTATAAATTCATAGTCTGAGATCTAATAGAGTCCTTTGATGCATTCAATATCCTCTCTATCCATATAGAAGGAAACAAGGTTTCTGATGGATTGGCTTCTATTGTAGCCAACCATATACCTAATCAAGATTCCCCTACCCTCATTATTAAACTAATACCCTTCCCCTTAGTCCCAAATAATTTGAACCACTTCTAAGTCTTCAATGATGACTAATAGATCATAGAATTCATGACTAACTCAAGAGATTTTTAAGATAATAATATTGATGAAACTAATGGAAATGCCCCTGAGAGAGAATTCAATGGCAAAATCATTTAGTTGAATGATAACAAGATACCTAATAGAATGATTTCATTAGAAAGGTTGTTTGATTAGGACAAGCTTACTAAAACCTCTAATGTTCCCAAGGTGAGTGAAAAATATTATAATGCAATGAACCTTGGTCCCATGAATTAACTCCAAAAATTTAATATGGGGAAGGGTTGCATAGAAATGGAGAACAAAAAATCTAAATAGTTTCTCACCAAGTACAAAGACATAGTAGCTTGGTCTTATGATGATTTGAAAATCTGTGATCCCAACATTATCACCCACACTATACCCCTCAACGAAAATTGTAAACCCTTCAAGTAGAAATAGAGGCATGTTAACCATGTCCTAAAACCCATGATATATAAAGAAATCAAGGAACTATTAGATGTAAGTATTGTGCTTCCCATTAAGCACTCCACTTAAGCTTCCAATTTGGTCCTAGTAAAAAAAAAGAATGGTGAAATCAAATTATGCATTGACATTAGGAATATAAACAAAAAATTTGAAAAGGATAATTATCCCTTTCCCTCTCTAGACTAGGTGATATAGGTTTTTTTAGGATCATCCATGATGTCCTTCCTTGATGGATTTTTAGGGTATAACCAAGGGTTAGTAGACAAAGAAGACAAAATAAAGACAACCTTTACTACTAAGTGGGGAAATTTTTCTTACAAAAGGATGCCCTTTGGACTAATTAATGTAGGGGATACTTTTCAAAGGGCCATGAACCATGCTTTCCAATGGCAAGTTATAAAATTCATCATAATCTACATGGATGACCTAACAGTATTATCCAAAAATAGGGAGGATCATTTCACTTACCTTCAACAAGTATTTGAGAGGTGCAGAAGGTATGGTATTTCTCTTAACCCCAAGAAAATCATCTTTTATGTTATTGAAGGGAAGTTGTTAGGTCATTTCATTACTAAGGATGGGATCTTTGTAGATCTTAAATGAGTGGAAGCCATTTCTAAGATAGAGCTTCCAAATAGTCAGAAAGAGCTGAAGTCATTTTTTGGAAAGATAAACTTTGTGAGAAAATTTATTTTAGGGTTTGTTGATATTTTTAAACAACTAAATGGCATGCTCAATAAAGATGAAAAAAATATCTTGGAATGAGGAGTCCAAGAAATCATTTAATAATATCAAATAAGTAATTGGGCAAGCCCCAGTGTTGATAAGTCCCAACTTTTGAAAGGACTTTTACTTGTATTCATTTGATTCTGATCACACAATAGCCTTCATGAGTACTAATTTCAAAAATTCAAAATTGAACTACTCCTAGAATGATAAATAGGTATATACACTAGTAAAATAAGTAAAAAATCTAGACATTACATTCTCATAAATAAAATACATACTATCTTGTTAGACCCTGCTACAAAACTCATGCTAAGTCAAAACGAATTGGGTGAAAATAGAGGTAAATGGATGTTATTTTTAAAATAGTATGATATAGAGATAAAAATGGCCAAATTGGTAAGGTGCTAAGGCCTAGTTTAAATGATTACCAATACCAATCCCAAGCTACATATCATGTGGGTTGAGCAATAGGACTTGCAACCTAATGAATGGTATGATTCCTTGATTCAATTGTTGATTAATGGTACTTATCTAATAGACCTTACAAGGGAATTAAAAATATCCCTAATACTTAAATATTCTCATTATTTGATCAAAGATAGAATATTGTATAGAAAAAACTTTGAAGGAGTCTATTGGAGATGTGTGTCCAAGAAGGAAGCTTCTCAAATCATGAGTACTTTCCATGAAAAATTGGGTAGTGGACATACATCAAGAAGAAAAATAGCCCATAAAATTCTCAAAGATAGTTACTATTGGCCCACCATTTTCAAATATGCTCACAAACACATAAGGGAATGTTATTCTTGTCAAATATTTAGCACCAAAGAACCAAAGTCAATCATGCCTCTACAAACAGTGATGGTTAACAAACCCTTTGCATAATGGGGGTTATATTTCATAGGATTTATTAACCCCAATTATTTTTAAGGCCATAAATATGTCCTAACTATTACATATTATTGCACAAGGTGGACTGAATTTATACCCACCAAATATGTAATGTCCCTTACGTAGGGGCTCTTTTTCCTAAGCAAAAGCTCTGATACCACTGTAATATCCCCAACCAATTGGGAATATAGAAAAAATAAAGCTCTGAACAAAGATACAAATTCTGCCAAAATAATTTCCAAATAAATAAATAAATCACAATATAGTCTCTCAATGGCAAATCACAGATCCTATCACTTGTTCTTCTAGATGATTACACAATTGAGTCTCTATCATACAAATAAAATCATATGAAATATTCTATCTTAAAACCCTAGGATTTGGCAAATCTGGAAATTGAGCTTGAATCTAGAAATTTTGTCTCAGCCTACTGTGTCGAACACACAGTCACCGGTGTCGGTCGATATACTTCCGACGTTAGTCTCTGTCAGTCCTTCTCTACCGATGTCAGTCTTCAGTAGGCTGATGTCAGTCACTAGGGATCTCTGCCTGCCAATGTTAGTATTTGCATGGATCTATACCTACCGATGTCAGTTTCTATGCGAATCTATACAGATATGTACGAACTCCGTACGGTTGCCAATAAAGCACACCCTGTTTGTTTCAACCCCTGATCTGAAGATATCTAGCTCTAATACAAAAGATCTATATTTGTATAACTTATTGAATCAAAACTAAATAAATAAAAATACCTAGAAAGCTTGGTGACAACCTCTATATGAAGTTACCTCTCAAATCTGTAAACCTCTGTGATAACTTTTGTATGAAGCTATCTCTCAATTTGGCAATAGATCAGCTGATATTTCATAGCCTCTAAATCACACACAATGAAGAGTTGACGTTATCCACTACAATGGAATCCTAGAACCCTTGGCTCAGTCTTCACAGAAGAATTCTTCAATATCAAAATCAATAATCATATGCATCATCAATAATGGCCTCCATGAGAAACCCTTATACCCTCAAAAAGATGTGCTTGCCCTAATTAGGGTTTCTAATTAAAAATAGGCTAAATAATTAATATTTGATTAAATAAATCAAATATTAATATCTCCCTCAATACATGTCAGATCCTTGAACCGTTCAAAGTTGGTGAACTAGGGAGTGATTCTGCACATGACCATACCAAAATAAAGGTGCTCCACTGCATGTCAAATATCTATAAATAATAGGAGCTTAGGCCCAATGTGTTTGAAATAACCTAAATGAAAACCAAATGTAGAAATTCTACAAATCAAAGCCAAGCCAAGCTCCATTATGACCCTTTATCCATCCTATTAGCCTACGAAGGTTACATAATAGGCTAATCATCAAGTCTGTCAATGTCCATGAAAAAGGGGACATGACAATCCGCCCCTCCAAAAATTTCTTGTCTCCAAGCAATCTCAGAATAATGAACCACTCGATCCACCTGGATCCCAAATGTAGCTATGCTCTGCATAGCTGTAAATCAATGCAAGTACCACCATGCTATGTGGAAGGCACACTCCAACTTTGCAACAACTCCCAAATGGAACTATGCCAAGTATGGAGAATCCACATACTGTACCCCTACTGTGGTAAACATATCTGATCAACTCCTGCTCTAAGTCATGCATTGACAAACTGTCAATCCCATCTACAAAAGATGGTGCCAATCCATCCCATAACTGATCCCTTTGTAAAGGCAACACAACCAATTATACCACACTATCATCTGTATGAGAAGAATCAATGTGGAGACTCGACTCCACTGGTATGCCAAATTCATTAGGACCAAGAACTCCCAAATCATAAACATGTGTGTCAGTACCAACAACATGTTCCTTAGCTACAACTATAGGAATATACTCACAATCAACACTCAATGTACTAACCTCTGAGTATACCTCCACACTCTGAATGCAAGCATCAGGCTCATCCTCACTGTCTAACACCTGAGATGAACTCACCTTAAGACAAAGCTCATCCACAACATCCTCAACTGGTCCTACTTTTGAAGATAATGCAGATAAATCATTACCTAAAGATGTGTTAATGTCTCCCTGTACTGGATCAGCATGTCTATCAAACTCATCATTCAAACTTTTACATGTCATAGGGAAAGTACTACGATCCTTAGGCCTATCAATTAAACTCTTTAACCACATACCAACTCTAGGTGAGACATTTTTCTCTTTAGTCCAGACATACCATAAATCTTCTGCCAAAAGTTTAGAGATTTTATCCTCCTCCTCAAACAAGATTGTGAACATGATAGAGTGCATTGATGCTAATACATCACTGGAATGAAACTCATCTAAAAGATTCCAAAATATGTTAAACATCTTGCAAATTCCACCAATACAACCTACTAACATCATAATGTTTTCAAATCCATACCTTGCAAATGTTTCAAGTAACCTTGCCCTCTTTGAGAAATGAGGGTCTCTAATGTCATCCAACTTTTCGAAGCTTTTTACCATGGCATGAAGTACCTCTCTCATAATCCAATCATCATAAAAATTAAAGCCAGCTATTATCCTCATGATTTCACTAATGCAAGAGAGAGTTGCAAGTCTTACCACCTCATCATGATGTCTCAATAATCGGGGCTTCACCAACGAACCAAATGCTAGAGATAACACTGTTTGCATATCATAAGAATTTGACTACTCAACCTTGCTTAAATAAATTTCTAACTCCTCCAAAGTTTTTAGAATGTCATCTACCTACTGGAATGGATTATCTAACTTCTTCTTTGCATTGTGCATTCTTTCTTCCAAATCTTTGACACCTGTTAAAGCCATACTGATACCCAAACTACCCAACAGGATGGCAAGACATTAGCTCTGATACCACTGTGATGTCCCTTACTTAGGGGTTCCTTTTTCTAAGCAAAATCTCTGATACCACTGTAATTTCCATTACGTAGGGGCTCCTTTTCCTAAGCAAAAGCTTTGATACCACTGTAATATCCCCAACCAATTTAGAATATAGAAAAAATAAAGCTCTGAACAAAGATACAAATTCTACCAAAATAATTTCCAAATAAATAAATAAATCACAATATAGTCTCTCAATGGCAAATCACAGATCCTATCACTTGTTCTTCTAGATGATTACATAATTGAGTCTCTGTCATACAAATAAAATCATATGAAATAGTATGTCTTAAAACCCTAGGATTTGGCAAATCTAGAAATTAAGCTTGAATCTAGAAATTCTGTCTCAGCCTACTGTGTCAAACACACAGTCACTGGCATCGGTCGATATACTACCAACGTCAGTCTCTATCAGTCCTTCTCTACCGACGTTGATCTTTAGTAGGCCAATGTTGGTCACTGGGGATCTCTGCCTGCTGATGTCGGTATTTGCATGGATTTGTACCTGTCGATGTCAATTTCTATGTGAATCTATACGGATCTGTACAAAATCTGTACGGCTACCAATAAAGCACACCCTATTTGTTTCAACCCCTAATCTAAAGATATCTGGCTCTAATACAGAAGATCTATATCTGTATAACTTATTAAATCAAAACTAAATAAAGAAAAATACTTGGAAAGCTCGGTGACAACCTCTGTATGAAGTTACCTCTCAAATCTATAAACCTCTATGATAACTTCTATATGAAGCTATCTCTCAATTTGGCAATAGATCAGCTAATATTTCATAGCCTCTGAATCACACACAATGAAGAGTTGACATTCTCTACTGCAATGGAATCCTGGAACCCTTGGCTCAGTCTTCACAAAAGAATTCTTCAATATCAAAATCAATAATCATATGCATCATCAATAATGGCCTCCATGAGAAACCCTTATACCCTCAAAAATATGTGCTTGCCCTGATTAGGGTTTCTTAAATTAGAATTAGGGTTTCTAATTAAAAATAGGCTAAATAATTAATATTTGATTAAATCAATCAAATATTAATATCTCCCTCAATACATGTCGGATCCTCGAACCATTCAAAGCTGGTGAACTAGGGAGTGATTCCACACATGACCATACCAAAATAAAGGTGCTCCACTGCATGTCAAATATCTCTAAATAATAGGAGCTCAGGCCCAATGTGTCTGAAATAACCTAAATGAAAACCAAATGTAGAAATTCTACAAATCAAAGCCAAGCCAAGCTCCATTATGACCCTCTATCCATCCTATTAGCCTACGAAGGTCACATAATAGGCTAATCATCAAGTCTGTCAATGTCCACGAAAAAGGGGACATGACAAAATACTACAGGATAGAAGAAGTGACCAACTTTCTAAAGGAAAACATTTGTACCAAATTTAAGACCCCAATCTCCTTGGTGTGTGATAATGGATCTACATTTTTGTCTATAGATATTAATGAATAGATTTATGACAATGGAATTTATCTAAAGTTTAATTCCAGCCATTACAACCAAGGAAATGGCATCTCTGAATCTACCAACAAGAACCTAATCAAGGCAATCAAAAAATTAGCTGAAGACAAACCTAGGTCTTGGCACAAGCTCCTAAAATATGCTCTATGGGTAGATAGGATAAGAATCAAGCAATCCTTAAAGGCATAAAAATTATTATTAGTGTATGGCCATGAACCTATCTTTCCTATCACCAATAAGTTTTCCACATTTATATTTATGCAGGAATACATGGGAGAAAGTCAAGATCTTGCAAACTCTAAGTTATTAGATATCATTCAGATGGAAGATGCAAGGGAGGAAGCCTTTTCTAAATTCATCAAAAATCAAACCATAGTTAAAATATGGTTTGATAAAAGGTCAAAAGTGAAGGTATTTTGACAAGGAGACCTAGTCCTCCTTTGGGATAAGGCATCAGAACCCAAAGGCAAACATAGAAAATTCACACATCTATAGATCGGCCCATATCAAATTACTGACAAACTTTGCAATAATACTTTCAATATAAACGACCTTCAAGGATAATATTTCACATTGTCCACCAATGGTTAATATCTCAAACATTACTTTGATGCAGGTCCACTAGGGGTATTCATGGAATAAAATCTATAAGTTTATTTAAGTAGGGTAGGTAGGCTAGTTAGTTTCTTTTCTACTTCTCTTTCTTGTTTTGTTTATATATATTTGTCTTCCTTTTGTTGTCTTTGGTTGTTTCCTATTATTTTCTTGCTTATGGTTGTGCCTTTACTTTCAATTGTTTCTTTGTTCCTTGACTCTAATAAGTCCTAGATAGTCTAGTACTCAAAATATCTTGTCTCTTTAGAATTATCAAAATTCAATGATAAGGTATAGACCCCATGCATATGATGACCAAAAACCTAAAATATGAGCTTGGTGCTATAACATAGGGAAACTGGTAAGGACCAATGAATACATCCCTTATTCTACTTAGACCCAAACATTACTTAGACCTAAATATGGATTTAAGAAGGGTTTCACTTCTCAAATTGAGTTTAATCTATTATCATAAAATCATGTTTGCACTTAATAAGACATCCTTACCTGGGATAATGGTATAGCCATAGGTGATTTTATAAAATAAAACACTTGACTACCATCCTTAAACCTAGATACCTTGGTTCCCAACCTTGTTAGAATCATTAAATGTATGTCAAAAGATATAAAAAATAAGAATTCTGTGCAAAATCTAAAGCTTTTCAAGCATAGGGGATTCAAGGAATCTCCATCAGGACTATGGTCACCTAGCTAGCCATGGAATAAGGCCTCAAGTTGGTCCAAAATCATCTCTATTGGGGATATATATGCCTAGATGTTAGTAGATCAATGCCCAAGCCTCCTTGAATTGAAAGAACAAACCCCCCATGAATGCCTAAACAAGTTGTTAGCTAGTACAAATGATTAAAGACATGAAACCTGGAAGTTATTCCCTAGATCCCATGGAAAATAGTAAGTGGAATCAAAGCACACACATAGCATGACTATATCCTAGTAGTTTAATCTCAATATTATAGGTACAAAACTTGTTTCAACCATGGACATATCTCAAGTGATGACATGGATCCAATAGGATAAATGACCTAATTATTAAACTAAACTAGAATCCATGGGTAATAACATTTGGTTGTGTTCCCCCTATGAGTCACCATTTGTTGGTGCCAACATACACCTAATTTTGAAAATGTGGGGCCTTGATATGTTTATGACCTTGTTACTATCAATTTTCCTATGCTCCTAAGTTTTATTAGACTTTGAAGATCATCCATTCGATAAGATGGTATATTATTTTTAAACCTTAGTACGCCTAATGATTATAATAGTTTACCTTATGTTGTGAGAAGTGCAAGATTCATGAAACATTAGCTTTTACTAGGTAAAATATCCACCAGAGTTCTACTAGCATTTAGTTTGCTAAGTTTTAACCTTGGCCTCTCTTCAGCAAAACACTAAATTTGAAACCCTCAAATTTGAATTCAAATTATGGAGGGATTTATTTGTAAAGAATTTTGATAATACAAAGACTTAAGTATAATTTTATATTAAGGCTTAGTTGTGTTTATTAGCATGACTAGACTTTAAAATGAAATTAAACTTAAGTCCTTGTGTTTTCCCCTTTAAACATCCTTATCTAATCTTAACTTCCCCATGAAATATGTTGGTAGGGTTCCCTTTTATTTTATCTAAGTAGAGTCCCTTTTAATTAATTTTTTTCCTAAACTTTCATCCTGAGACCCCCTTCATATTTATTAATATGAATAGGGCCTTATAATAAAAATTTAGCCTATGTATTTATTTAATTATGGGTCTTAATATGGTCCTTTTCCTAAACATAGATCCAATGACCGATGTTTAATCTCTCCTCTTGATCCAGTGGTTTATGACAAAGGAAGATCTAATGATATACACATCATCATGGGGTTATGATCTAATGGTTCAAGTCAAAAATTGAAAAGCCAAAACCCTACAAGAATGCCAAGTGGTAATTTTTTACTCTGAATTACATCAACAGAGGTCCCACTTATTAAAAATAGCTAACCATGTGAAACACCTTAGATTTTGATCCAACATCCATTAATCCTCTTAGTCTAATGAAGTACATTGAACCCTAGGTTCTAGGAAGCCCTATGAAGATGCCACATAGCACTCTCACATTCAACCACAGGAACTTCACAGACTAAAATTTGATGCTCTCACTAACATCATTTTATGATCATGAGGAAATATAGGATAGATCTAATGGACCTTTCTTAGTCATACTAATTTTATCTAATGGTGTGAGATCTTCAAATGTAACCTAGGAAGCCTAAGAGCTAGACATATGGAAAAATATCAAAGGTTAGACATCAATAGCATGAAAATATGCTAGGTGGCATAATTATGATACTTAATGTTTATAGTGAATAATAAGATAAAAGGCCCATGATTTAGATCAATGGTTCATTATAAATCTTTGGATCTTGATCCAACTAATAACTAGTTTTCCTTTGAACAATTAATAAAAATGCCATGAAATGTTGTCAAATAGATGCCATGTAGGATCCATATAAGCAAAAGATGATAAAACTTAGATTTAATCCATTTAGAAAACCAAATATATAAATACATAAGTTTTAATTAGATCAAAGGCATGAATGAACCTAGGTCCAAATAACCTCAACCATTAAAGCTCTTAGAGAACCTAAAAACTTGCATAAAATAGAAAGATTATGAATAGTTGTGTCACAGTGAAACTTGTAAAGAAATTTTAAGTGCGAGAAGGATAATATAGAGACTTATGTAAATTAGGTGTTCACCATGTTTTTTAAAATTTGAGAAGCAATGGAATCAAGCAAACAATAATGGGGGAGGAAATAGATCTTTACATGTCCATGGACCACTTGGGTGGTGTTTTCAAGGACAAAAAATTAGACACCATGGCATTAAACAATAGATGCAATAATTTGTTTGAGATCTTCTTTGCCATAGAAGAGATGTAACCCCTCACTCATAATGAAAAGAGAATTGAGGAAATCAATACAAAATAAAAAGACTTGGTATTTGTGTAAATGGCTGGCCTTTACCATATAATGGTTAAACTTGAGGTACTTCATTGTATTGACATGCTTGCTCTACTTTTTTTATTGTAGAATAGATGAGGAGTGGATTATAAAATATGGAACATATAAGAAAATTACATACATTACTCCTATAGCCTTTGAGGGTTACTATAAGCTCCCATGGTCCCATGTGGATTTACCTACAATTATGGATTGGACCACTAAGAATTACCTAGAAATAATCCTTAGATCTTGACTCAATCAAGGAAATTATGTTTTTAGAGATTTCCATGGTAGAATTCCAATTTCCCAATTCAAAGAGGGGATTAGGATTATCATGACCTTACTAAATAGGATTTCTGGGGTTGGCACAACTATTATGTCAATCCCACCTAGGTTTCCTATGTATACTTCCTAATTGAACAATAACTCACCTATCCCATTGGGGATATGATAAGTATTCACCTAGGCCATCAGTTTTTAACCATCAAGAGGAAGACTAGCAAGCAATTCTTCATGATGTCTTACCTACTTGATGCCTTGTTCACCTCAACCAAATTCCCTCACATAAAAAATTAGTCTCCCAATAGTAGAATCATTATTTCTGATCACTATTCCAAGCTTCACATTTTAAAATATAGAAACCACATATAGTTAATTTGTGATGGTATTTACCCCTTTTTGGTTGAGGTTATCACTAGCTCTCCCATGCCTAGGATGCACCCCCTGATCAAAAGGTATGTGGAAATGATGGGAGTTATATAGTATTATCTATATTACATAGCAATAAGTATTGAGGGAACCATGTCCTCACCCTTTAGATTACCTGTATATGTCCCAAGCAAGTTGGTTGAGTAGGAGATCACATTCTAGCTCCTCAATGGGATTGATAGAGTATGAAAGGAAAATAATAAATACTTCCTCCACCCATGTCCTCTAATAATTGGAAAGACCACATTAAAGGATTGGAAGCAAGTGGATGTCATGTCTAGATAGAGGGAATCCTTTACCTTCCAAATAGATGAATTGAGAATGTGTGACCCTAGAGGGGCAATAAAGAATCATCTACAAGATAATAAAATTCTCAAGCAAGTATATGATCATTAGCCTAGGGTTGTTGACCACATTTATACCAAGGCAAGCATTTTTGAGGAGGTGTTGGCAAGGTTAAAAGAGTGCAATGCCAAGATGGAGAATAGATTAACACATGAGTAGAATCCAACTAAGGAAATTTGGTAAATGCATCCACTCCAGTACCATTTACTACCTTCCACCTCTAGAACACCCCAAGGACCCCTTGAGACATAATTGCCTCAAACATAAGACCTTTTAAAGAAATATCTAGAAGAGAGGCCAAGTAAAGCATCATCATATTTAGGCCCTCCACAATAACCATCATCTCTAATGGGATATGTGGACATGGTGTCTTTTGAGCCATATGAGATAGTTAAGGAGGTTTTTTATGCCCTTAAGGAATCTTATGGCTTATATAAGGGGAAATAGATGAAGACCATGGCACCCAAGTAGAGTAAGTTGTAGAGACTCCTGGACAACTGGAAGGGATTGAAAATGATAAGGGAAAGGAACATGAGTTAGACCAAGCCCCAAATACCATTCAAATGAAGAGGAAGATTGAGTTGGCCCTTGTCCCTACCAGTTTTAAAAGGCCAAAGCCACCATTTGTATACCCAACCTAGGAGATAAACTTATTTAGTGATGAGTTCCGCATTCATGGGCTAGTCATTCCAGATTGGTTCATATATTGAAATTTTCAAAAGATTCCAACCATGGCCAATTTATGGGCATTAACACAAACTATCAACATTGATGTGCAAGAGGACCTACAACCATGGATTGTTGAGATGATGAAATATCAAGAAGAAAGGAGAATATTGGAGGCAAAAGGGGATAGTGGCAAGAGAATGGATGCTCTAGGAGAATCCAGTGGTACCAAAATTAAAATTCTAGAAGCCACCCAGTTGACTAAACCTAACACTATAGTCTATTTAAATATATATACCATAGGGCTAGAGAATATCACCACAAGGAAAGTTGTGGTGGATATATAAGAGTTCACCTTTCAAAAGGTGGAACCTTTTATAGGCCTAACTCTAATAAGAAGACAATCATTGGGAGAGATCCAATATATCAAGAGGATGTGCAGAGCTTGGTTGGAGCATAGTTAACATAGGTAATAGAAAGAATTATGGTATTGTAGTAATATATTTATAACTTGAGGAAGGAGAAGTAGAACCTTGAGACCACGCCATCTTCTCAATCCTTGAGGAAATGATTAAGTTATTAAGTGGATCATTTTTTGACATTTATGTGGATTTAAAGGCTATGAAGCTTAGATAGAGTGATTTAATATAACAATATCAAGCAGCCAAAACCTTGGTTATCTAATGGTAGATTTTATAATAATAAATTTTTGAGCTCATCATTGTGCAGGTAAAGAGATAGATCTCAAACTTCAAGACTATTAGTCTAGGACACTTGAGTGTAATCCTAGGCATTGTTGTTGATAAGGTGTAGGATTTGAGCACATGGCACAATAATGTTAGTGATATTTTAAGAGAAGATGAAACTTTTATAAGCAATATTTAGAAACTCTTGGGAACTATGCTAACAAATCCTTCTCAACCCACTATTATGGGGTTAATTGATGATGAGGAGTTCAAACAAAGAGCCACTATGACCATCTAATAAATAAGGGGGAAAAACTAGGGCCAATCCAGTAATGAGAATTATAGAATCATGGATATTATCTTTAATTTAGGGGAGAAAATAATAGAGGCCAAGAGCATTAAGGAGGCCATGTTGAGAAATGACAAAAAAATTAACAAATTGATAGACCAGGAAGATGGATGTTTGGTGAAGCCTACAGTAGATCTAGACCTAATCAATGAACAATAAACTAAGGCCAAGAACATCCTAAAACAAATATAGCCAAGAGGCCCACCACCATCTCAATGGAATATTTTATGTATTATGAATTTGCATACATTTTTTAAAATGGAATATTTTATTGTACAACTATATACTAGTTTGTTAGCTTATAGATTTTTAGGTCAGTCTAATGTAGAAGAGTCATATGTATGATAGAATTTTCATACAAGGACATATGTCCTTATTGTACACATTTGTATCTTGAAACTAACTAGTACACCACCTATGCTTTCTATAAATAGGTAGGGTTACCATTTTGTAAGGGATAGATTTTTTAGAAAAAATTGTATACTTGCACCAATTAATACATCTAACGAATTATGCAAAGATTGTCCATCTTTTTATGTTGATAGTTGTTATATTTTCTCTCAATTTTTGGTATAGATCTTGAATTTGAATGGTTTCTTTATTTTTTTAACTATGTTTTCTCATTTACAGGGTTGCTAATCTATGCTATGCTAGGTTAGTTGAAAAGATCATGAGTTGCTTCACTTTAATTTGTTCTACATCAAAGATGTGCATCAACTATTTAGATGTAGTAACAAAACATTAAAATTACATTGGGTTCTTACCTATAATTTCATTTCATCCTTAGAAATTGCCTTGGTTTTTAATGAAAATTAAGCATGAGCTATTTTACATTACAAACTAGTTTAGATGTATGTTTATAAAATTAAAACCTTGACATGATGTTTGAGATAAATACCTACAATCACACTTGCTTCTTTTGTTCCTTACTCTCTCCTCTTTTCTCTTTTTTAAAAATGATCTTCACTATAGCTTATATTCCACTATAAATATCCATTTAGTTTAGTATAGTATTGATCTATGACCAAGGACTTACCAAAAGTAGCGAGGGTTGAACCAAGGTGGCTCTCAACCACCAAAAAATATAAATATTTTGGAACAGTCTACTTTGCTCTGTTACTATTTCACCATAGGCATCATAATTGCCAAATACCTACAACTCATGATCTAAATTCTTGGAATTCTAAAATTAGTAGTGTTTTCTAAATAATGAAAGCACCTATGGTAAATTTAGAAGAATTAATAACTACTTTATGCTTCCTTTGATGTTCTTTGAGAATTGGTACTTATCTCTAGTAAATTTGGCTTTAACTTTGAAAATTTGTAGTAGTTGAGGTTGAAATATTTCATTTTGATCAAAGGTGGGCATATCTTTCATATATATGAATTCCTTTAGTCTTAGACTTGTTATAGACCATACTTACGTAGTTGAATGCATATTTGAGAAAATTTAGTCAAATATCAATGCCATTTACAATTATTCATGGCACCTTTATAAAATAAGCTCAATGTATAGGTCTAGCTCTTATTCATTATAGAAGTTAACTTGACACATTGTATTTTAGGTATGATCTTCAAATTTCAAGATGGAATTACTCAAGATCAAGACAAGATCACACTCAAAAACTAAAGAACCTTTACTTAAAATTGAGGCTCATATAAATGCTAGATGTGATAAAGGTACACATAAGAGATATATATCTCTTCTAACTTCACCAATTTAAGGCACTTGTGTCTTCAACCATCATTTAAGTATGGCATAGTTAGTGGATTCCTTAATTAATGTGCCAAGGGTGGTTCATGATCTTCCAAGAAACATTAAGAAATATCTTCCTGCATTTAGTCCAATAGGTGTAGTGACTACTGAGGAACATATAAAATCCTTTAAGGCTAATTTAAGATTGCTTAATGTTGTGCATGAAGATGTGGCATGTAGATTGTTTCCATTTACTTTTAAAGATGTCACTTATGAATGTTTCATAAATTTTTTTGATAACTATATTACAAGTTGGAATGATTTTAATAATTTCTTTATTGATTAATTTGGTAAAATTATTAGTCCTTGTGTTATTTACCATCAGTTCACTACTATTATAAGGGATGTTAGTGATCCCATCAAGTCCTTCAATGCTAGATTTAAAAAGATGTATAGTAGGACCATGGATCCCTACAAGCCCAATGATGTCTTAGCCCTATAAATCTACAAATATTTATTAGATCTTATGATCTCTATGTACCTAAAAAAGTCTATCCTAGTTATAGTTTCATTAGCCCAAGCCTATTCTGAATCAGTGATCATTAATGATCAAATGTAGCTCTAGGGGTAAATGGCTTATTCAGTATAAAATGTGAACCCATACTTTCTTATAATTAACTTTCTCCCTAACAATAACCAAAATATCCTATCCTTAAACCAACTCCCAAATATAACCTAGTTGTCATCAAGTCATGCAGCTCCAAATCAAAGTTTGAGATTCTTGATTCATCCCACTAATGGATAAAAACTAAGTGATAAAAGGGATTTGGTACCATTTACTAATAATAAATAGGTACATAATTTTTAAACTCCAAAAATGAGAATGAGTCCATCTTGAAAATGGTTCAAAAATTAAGCATTGATTTCCTTTAGTTGCAAAAATAAGTAGGCAATATTAGAGAACACCTTGGTAAGAATTTCCTATTTCAAAGGTTTAATAGGCCAAATAACAAATTTTAAAATGATATTTTTCATAATAATAATGCTAATGAACCATCTTCTATTAATAATAATATGGACATTAATCTTAATGATATTGCATTCCCTGATTATTGTAGGGCACATTGCATAGACAAGTATAGGGAAATTGACTATATATAATTTTGCAAAGCCTTTGAGGCCTTTCAAGAATATTTGGACACATTTGAAGTGGTCCCTAACAAATAAAGTGGTGAAATAACCTCTATATCTAAGACATCTTATTAGGCCTTCATGGTGGACACTTTTAATTTCCCCTTCCAAGAGGAAAATGAACTTGATGAGGTCCTTGAGGAGATCTAAGCCTTTCAGTAGTTCCTAAATAAGACATATCCCTTGAGGAATAGAGAGCAGAGTCAACCCATAAATACCTCAACACCTCCAAAAACTTTATAACTCCTCCTAACACCTCTTAAAATAATAATCTTGAGCCACCAAAAGGGATTACTTCTAAACCCAATGTTGATATTCCTAACCTTCTATCAAAATTAATTATAAAATAGTTAAGGACATGAAGAATATAAAGGCTAATATAACATTTCATGAACTCACATAGATTACAAAGCAAAGGGATCTCCTATTGGAATCCTTTTTAGGAAATCATAGTCCCTTCAAGACTGATCATGCCAATGTAACAGTCCATAAAACCAAAGATGAGTTCCCTCCTTACTTTCTCACTAAGGATGTTTGGTAAGAACTTGCATAACTACTTATTATATTTAGGAGCATTTAATAATATCATTCCTATATGAATATGAAATCAACTTGGTTTAACACCTATAAATTTTGATAGAGTTGTCACCTAATTAGATAAATCTAGGGTCAAAGTTGTAGGATAATTATTAAATGTTCATATGAAACTAGCTTTTGAACCTAGGGTACAATAACTCATTAATATTTAGGTGGTTGAAATACCTGATGTTTATGGAATCTTATTAAGTAGGGAATGGACTAAGGCTTTGAATGGTTACATGTATACAAATTTCTCACATATGTGGTTACTTATGAAAGGTGGGCCCAATTAGATCAGAGTTGAGAGAGAACCAAGAATGAATCATATGATAACTAAATACAATTTTATGAATGAGAGAGTCAATATAATAGGCTTAGACTTGGGGTTTTTCACCCTAGAGGCTGACAATGTATGTGATACCAAGGATGCTTATGTTGTTCTTAGATTATGGAAATTGCACTTTGATGGTGTTAGGTATAATGTTGGATCAAGCATTGGTATTGTTTTGACTGACCCCACTGATAAAAATTACCATGATTCTTATAGACTTCAATTACCTTGTCATAAAAATATTACTGAGTATGAATCCCTTATCTTTGGCTTACAATTTTCTATAAAAAATAAGGTCAAAGAACTGCTAGTTTATGGAGATTCAAAACAAGTGGTTAACTATGTTAAAAATAAATACCAATGTAAACTTTCATATTTAAAAAGGTATAAATTTAGATTTTGATATTTTATTGAATCCTTTGATGCCTTTGGCATCACTTCTATCCCAAGGGAAGAAAATTAAGAAGCTGATCAATTGGCATCTATTGTAGCTAACCTCATGCCCAATCATGATTCCCCTAATTTTAGCATTGAACTAATCCCTTGTCCTTTAATACCATATAATATAAATCAATTCCAAGTATTCAATGATGATCAATAGATATTAGATTTTATGACTAATTCTATAGTATTTGATATCATTGATGAAGCTAATGGAAGTACATCTAGGAAAGATAAATTTAATCATAAAGTCATTTAGTTGAGTGAGAATAAAATACCAAATGGAATGATTACTTTAGAGAAATTTTTTGATAATGATAAATTTTGTTGAGGCTTATAAGGTTACTAAGGTAAATGGGAAGGACTATAATGTTATTGATTTGAGCCTTCATGATTAGCCCCAACTGGTAAATGTTGGGCAGGCCTGTACAAATATTGAAACCAAGAAGGTTAAGGAACTTCTTGCTCAATACAAGGATGTCATAACATGGTATTATGATGACCTAACAATATTTTATCTTAGGGTTATGATTCACACTATAACCCTTAAAGAGAGCTAAAAACACTTCAGATAGAAACAAAGATCTATGAACCTAGTCTTAAAACCCATGATCTTTAAGGAAGTCAAGAGACTTATAAATGATAAGATAGTCTTTCCCATCAGGAACTCTACCTAGGTGGACAATTTGTTACTAGTTAGGATTAATAATAGTGATATTAGGCTTTGTATAGACTTTATAAATTTTAACAAAGCATCAAAGAATAGCAACTACCCCCTTCCTTCCCTAGACCAAGTAATTCAAGTTGTTTCAGGATCAACTATGACATCTTTTCTTGATGTATTCTCATGTATTAACCAAGTATTGGTTTATAGAGAGGACAAGATGAAGAAAAACTTCAAAATAAAATGGGGAACCTTCACCTACAAAATAATGCACTTTGAACTCATTAATTCTAGAGCTACCTTCTAAAGAGATATGGACCATGCCTTCTAAGGCCTTATTGGTAAGTGCATTGTTATATACATGGATGATCTAATAGTTTTTTATAAAAGTAAGGAAGTTCACTTCATGAATTTACAATAAGTTTTTGAAAAATTAGAAGGTATGGCATCTCTTTAAACCCTAAGAAGACTATATTTTGTGTGACTGATGGTAAATTATTAGGTCATGTTATAACTAAGGATGGGATTTCTATATATCCTTAAAGAGTTGAGGCGATATCTAGAATACAACCTTAAAATATTAAAAAAGATCTAAAGTCATTTTTGGGTAAGATTAATTTTGTAAGAAATTTCATTTTTGGTTTTGTAGAAATAGTCAAATCAATGAATGACATGCTAAAAAAGGATGACAAGGTCACATGGAATGAAGATTCTAGAAAGGCATTTATTGAAATCAAGGAATCCATCTATCAAGCTTGATTCCTTATAAGTCTTTATTTTTCAAGGTACTTTTACCTCTATTCCTTTGCATCTGACCACACTATGGTTGTAGTGTTAACTCACAAAATTAAAGGGTGTGACCACCCAATTGGTTTTATGAGCACCAATTTTAAGAATGTTGAGTTAAATTATTCATTGATTGATAAACAAAGATATGCGTTAGTCAAGTTAGTTAATAAATTCATGCATTACATCCTTATAAATAAGGTACATGCCATCTTACTAGACCCTTCCACCAAACCTATGTTAAGTCAGAATGAATTGGGAGAATGTAGAGGTAAATTGATGTCAATCTTATAGGAATATGACTTAGAGATAAAAATGGAAAAATTGGTAGGGTGTTAAGGTTTGATTAAGATGATTAATAATACTAAACCTAGACTAAGTATTATGTAGGTGGATCAACAAAAATTTCAAGATAGTGAGTGGTGTGACCCAATCATACATTTGCTAATCAATGGTACTTATCCTACATGTTTGTCTAAGGAGCAAAAGAGGGCCTTGAGGCTAAAGGTAACCCACTACTTGATCAAGAATGGAATCTTGTATAGAAATAAATTTTAAGTAATTTACTTGAGATGTGTCTCATAAGAAGAAACTACCCCAATCATGAGCACCTTTCATGAAAATCTAGGTAGTGGAAATCCATCTGGGAAAACCACAACCCAAAAAAATTCTTAGGGTTGGCTATTATTGGCTAACTATTTTTAAAGATGCTCACAAGCATGTGAGGGAATGTCATTTATGCCAAATTTTTATCACCAAGGAGCCAAAGGTAGTAATGCCTCTATAACCAATCATCATTGACAAAACCTTTGCTCAATGGGGGTTAGAATTTATTATCATAATCAACCCCAACAAATCTGAAGGTCACAAATATGTCCTTACTACCATATACTATTATAAAATGTGGATTGAGGTTACAACCACCAAGTAATGTATAACTAAGGAACTGATCAACTTTTTAGAAGAAAGCATTTGTACCAAGTTTGGGACCCCATTATCTCTAGTATGTGATAACATATTTGCCTTCATATCCATAGATATGATCGAATGGGCTTATGATAATGGTATCACTCTCAAGTTTGCATCAAACCATTATCCCTAAGGGAATGATTCTTTGAGTCAAAAAATAAGAACCTAATGAAGGAAATCAATAATTCTATTGAAGACAAACCTATAACTTAGCACAAGCTCCTCAAATTTGTAATTCAAGCTAATAGGATAAGGATAAAGCAAGACTTAAGAGCCTCACCATTCCTATTGGTACATGTACAAAAACCCATCTTTCTTATCACTCTGAAGTTTCCCACATATATATTTGTGAAAGAATACATGGAGGAGAGCCAAAAGCTAGCCAATTCTAGGTTGCTATATATAATTCAAATGGAATATGTAAGGGAGAAATCCTTTCCTAAATTTAGCAGCCATGAAACCATATTCAAGAGATGGTTTTATTAAATATCCAAAATCAAAGTGTTCAGACAAGGATAATTAGTTCTTCTATGGGACAATGCATTTGAGGCTAAGGGTAAACATGGAAAATTCACACCCTTGTGGATTGGACCATATCATATTGTGGAAACATTCAACAACAACACTTTTAAACTTAAGGACTTATAAGGAGCAGATTTTACACTACCCACCAATGGAAAATATTTCAAGCACTATTTTTCTATTGCTCCTCTTAGCTTCTTCATAGAGTAAACTATAATATGTTTAGATTAGTGTACATAGGCTAGTTAGTTTCCTTTCAGTGCTTTCTTTCTTGTCCCTTGTTTGTGAATAAGCATGCACATATTTGTTTGTTTTTCCTTTGTTGTTTGCTTTCTCTCTATCGTGTGTTTATTTCACGCTTCTTGGTTCCTTAATCCCAATAAGTCCCTAGGGACAATCTTGATTTTATAAGTTATAAAGTTTTATTAAAATATGCCCCCCAATTTAGGAATGAAGGTATGAATCCCATACATGGAGTAACCATGGCTTTGAAATATAAAGTATGATGTTATATCTTAGAGAAACTAACAAATACCAATGGAAAGGCACATCATTTCATTGGACCTTAACCATTATCTCAACCTAAATTTGGTTTTAAGATGATTTAAACTTGGGTAATGGAGATTCAAATTATCATGGTAAACCACAAGCTATAAATTAATTAACATCCTTGCTTGGGATAAGAGTTAAAACCATAAATGGTTTTCTAAAGATTAAATACTTGACCAAATCCTAAAACCTAGCTATCTTGGTTCCTAAACTTGCTGAAAGCATAAAGACCTAAGAAAAATACAAAAATAGGATACAGTGAAAAATTTAAAGCTTTCAGGTAAAGGTGATTATGGGAACCTCCATTAGGGATATGGATGCCTAACTGGTAGTGGATCAAGGTCATGCATGGATCCAAAGGCATCTCTATCAAGGCTATTGACACCTGACTAGCAACAGAGTAATGCCTAAGCCTTCCCTAAGTTAAAATATGGTTCATAATGAATATTTCATTATACTATAAGTCAATGTATGTGATTAAAGACATGAAACTAGAATTTGTTTCCTAAATCCCATGGAAAATAGTAAGTGAAATCAAAGCACACATGTAGTTTGAGTATGTCCTAGTGTTTGACCTTAAGTCTAGAAACTTAAATGTTTATTTCAACAATAATCTGATCTAGATGGTCATTTTGGTCAAGTGAAGTGGATCACCTAATTATTAGTGTGATTAGAGTCTTGAGGTTCTAACATATTGCTATGTTTCCCCAATGAGTCACCATTTTTTTGGTACCAACATACCCCCATTTTTTTGAATTGGGACCCTTGAGAGACCCTCAAAATAAAGCATGGAAATCTCAGCATGCCAAGGTTTTTTATATAGAATTTGAAGATCATCCACTTTATTAAGAAATAAACATATATGGTATTGATTTGATTTATCTAGACTAACCTTGATAATGAAGTTAATTTTATCATGAGTTATAAGTTCCATGGTGTGCATCCCTAAGGATATTGCATTCTAAAACCCTAAAAAACCCTCAATTCAAATTTGAATAAAGGAAAAAACCCAAATTGGTAGGAATAAATTTTAATGGACATAAATTCAAGAACATATCCTAAGCTTAATCATGTTTTTTAACACATATTCACTAACAAACTTGACCCCCTTTCATTATTTATTTTCCCCTTTTTCAAGTTCCTTTTATATTCCCCAACTTAGCCTAAAACTTTAATACTAAGGCCCTGATATATTCATTAATACCATCTTGACCTTAGTCTTAAAATCTTAGGCCTAAGTTTCTATCATCATGGACCTAACTTAAATTCTTTTCATCTCGTAGGATCTTAAAATTGTCTCTTTATTATAACATTTGATCAAATGGAGCAAAAGTAACTAGGAACTTATATTTAAATATCCCTCATTTTAGATGATTTGATGATCTAGAGTTACTTGTAGGGACTTGATCAGATATATTGAAGCATGTTTGAAAAGTCAAAGGAATAAAGAGATCCCAAAATATAGACATGCAACACCATTACATTTGAGGACTGAAAGGAAGAGGGACCCACTTTAACATGATAATCAACTGAGAGAAAGTCTCTGGATCATGATCCTATGATTGTCACTTTATCATGACATTTGATATAATGGAGTGAATTAATGTCCATATCTTGGGAAGCCCCACAAAAATTACAAGTGACATCCTCATATCTAACCCTAAAGATTTTGACAAACTTAAAATTGATGTTTGCATGAATGTCACTTAAACATCCAAAAAGATTAACTTGATGGTTATACGAATGTCAACCTTAAGTCCTTTAAAGTGAAATTTTCACTAGTTTAAACTTGACATCCATGAAACTATCAATGAACACTTGAGAAGGTGTATTTGATGCCTACAAGACCATAAATTTTAAACCAATGAAAATTTCTTACTCAGAATTTAAAGGGCATCCCTAAAAATTTTTGGGCTCACCAAGCTGAGGAAAATGTTCAAAATATACCTAAAATGGATAACCTCAATTTAGAGAATGCAAATATATGAAATAAATATACTTATCCTAAGTCTATGCTTTAAAAATGCACATGGAATTTTGCATAATGGACCTTAAATCATAGACAGCCTATGTAAAATTCATTTCATGTTGGACCTATTTTGAGCATGGTTTTTTATTCATGACATAAACATGTTAGCCTAATGTTTTCATTATTTTTTTTCTAAACATAATGCATACATTAACCTAGCATGGTTATACCTTGACCCTTTTTAAATCATAACTTAGGTTTAAAATCCTTAGCCTAAGGTTTGTCCCATACTTAATAAACATGAAACAAACCTTATCCCAAGGGATGTAAGTCTAAGTTTTAACTTTTAATAGTGTATTAACTTAATGTTTGGGCATATATACCAACTAATAGTTGATGTTTTATCACTAGATTTAATCCAATGATGTGAAGGTCCCCAGATACTTTTCAACAAAACCTTGAGAACTCACGGACCCACCACGTGGCCAATGATTATTTAATAAAGGATTGACATAAGAATTGTAACATGGGGAAGATGCATGAGCAATCCAAGCGTCATGACCACATGGCTTAAGGCCTAGGAACCAATTAAAAGACAAGGGCCTAGATTATTATCAATAACTCACTCTAATCTAGTATTTTGATCATACAGAGTGAAAAGGAGGTAATTTTAAATGCCAATGGCAAGTGTGCAAATGGGATTTATGAAAAATGATATGAAAGATCCATACTAGTGCCACATAAGCTCCACACAAGCAAAAAAAGACAAAAATAAAGATCTTGTGGGCTTGAAAACACAAAGGTTTAAATCAAATCTTGAACATGTATAAGAAAAATCCTATATATCTTCCACCATTAAAGATCCAAACCCTAGACCCTACATAAAGGCAACCTAAATGGATCCAATTTGCTATAATTCAATCAAGATATATCTAAATTGTGTTTCTAAGCATGAAAGATCTTTTGCAAGGATTGTCTATAGTCTAGTGTGAATAATTAGCAAGAAATAGAGACCATGGTAGTTAGCAGATAGCAATTGAATGAAGAGGCTAAGCTTTATTTGATGATTGATAGTGAGGTCTAGGTGTTTAAGGATATATAATTAGACCTCACAACATTGAACATCCATGACATCAAGAATTGGTCTAAGCTTTTCTTCATGATAGAAGAATTATATCCCATCTCAAAGGAAGAGCAAAGAAATGCCACCACCAATAGATGATATAATGACCTGGTTGCAATCTAGATGGTCAACCTCCACCATTACATGGCAAAACTAGAGGTAATGCATTTCATTTTTGTCCTTTCCCCATTTTTGTTGATTGTAAAATTTATGGTGAATGGATTATTAGAGAGGGAAACTCAAAAGAAGTGGCATACATTTCCCCTATTGCTTTTGAAAAGTAATACAAGCTCCCTATTACCCATGTGGACCTTACCAAAATGAGAGAATGGACCAATAACCATGACTTGGACTCCATCCTAAGACCCTAGCTCTATCAAGGACCTCACATCTTTTGAACCCTTGATGGAAAATCCCTATCATTCAGTTCAAAGAGGTCAATAGGGTGATTATGAGATTGTTGAATAGATATTTTGGTGTGCCTTCAACTACTTATATAAATAAGGTTTGGGTATCATATGTAAACTTCCTATTAGAATAAAATCATACCCCTCTAATTATATTTGATCAACATCTTTCTATCCAAGTAATTCATTACCACTAAGAAAAGGACCTCCAAAAAATTCTAAATGATGTCTTACCTCCTTAATGCCCTTCTCACTTCAATCACCTTCCATGGAATTATGAATTGGTCCCCAGATGGTAGGACAACTATATCACACCACTACTCCATGATGGACATCTTTAAGTACCAAAATCACATGCAATTTATCTATGATTACATCTTCCCAGTAATAGTTGAAGCCATCACAGGTGTTCTAATGCCTAGGCTTTACTCCCTAATCAAGAGATAGGTTGAAATGATAGAGGACATATTATATTATCTTGATAGCACAGTCATCATGATAGAAGGAATCATGTCTTAACCCTATAGATTATTAGTGTATGTCTTTAATAAGCTTTTTGAGCAGGAGATTTCCTCCCAACCCATCCTGGCATTGACAAGGCTTGAAAAGAAAAGAAAAAAGGTCTACTTCACCCCTTCCCCTTGGACATTGGGAAAACCCTAGTTAAAGAATGGAATTAGGTGGAGATTATGGTCACACATAAGAATTCATTTGGCTTTCAACTAGATGAACTCAAAATGTGGGATCTAAAGAATAAGGTGGGGGATCATTTAAAGGACAAGAAGCTCAAACTTGAGTATGTACACCAATTGGGTATCCATAAAAACCATATACATCAGAGCCAAGAACTATGGGGAAGTATTAGCCAGAGTCTAAGTTCACAACATAAAACTAGAGCATAGATTGGTCAGAGACAACAATCAATCTTGGGAAACATGGAAAATGCACCCCTTTCAATATCATTTACTACCTAGGTCATCTAGAACAACTCAAAATCAACCTCAGGTAGAGTAACCACAATAGTCTCAATAGCAGGTTGAACCAACTCAAGATAATCAAGGCAAAGGAAAGGAGAAGGTTGGAGAAGTAATATTAGAAGAAAGACCTAGAGAAGGACCCTTACCTTCATCCAAGTAGTAAAGACCACCCTTTCCAATCTAGTATATTTACATGACAGACTTGGAGCTAGAAGAGAAACTCGAGGGTGATCTCAAGGAACTTCTAGAGTCCTATGGCTTAGGAGGAGAAGAGGACCCTTCAGTGGAACCTAAGGAAGATACAAATAAGGAACTTATCCCAATCACCTCACATGAAAAAAGGAAGGAAAAATTTGCCTTGGTCCTACTATAACCAAAGAAGAATCCTACCTTCACTCATCTTACTAGTGAATTCAATCTCTTTAGTGATGAATTTCCAATCCATAGACCACTCATTCCTAACTAGTTCATCTATGGTAATTTTCAAGAGATCCCATCTCTCTACCATTTATGGGCCATAACAAAGGTTGGTGTGGATGTACATGATGATGTGAAGCCATAGATAAAATATATAATGAAGGAACATGAAGAAATAATAATCATGGTCTCTCAAGGCTATGGATGTAAGAAGATGGATGATCTGAGAGCATCTACTAGCTCAAGGGTGGAGTTTTTAGAACCTCCCTAGTTTATAGAACCCATTACCATGGTTCATTTCAATCTTGAGATAGTAGGTTTAGAAAGGATAAAAAATAGGATGGCCAAGGTTGGGATAGAAGAATTATCCTTTTAGAAGGTGGAACTTTTTATACGTTTGATCCTTGTTAAAGGAAAATAGCTTGGTGAAGCTAAAATACAAGAAGAAGATGTGGAAATCTTGTGAAAACACATTCATAATAAGCCAAGGGTAGATTCTAAGGCCTAAAACAAAGCATCTAAATTTTTCAAAGGGAGAAGGAGAACTTGCAAACCTATGAAATCATGTCTGTATTAGATTTCATGATCAAGATGCTTGGTGAGTCATTATATGACATGTTTAAGGCTTTAAAGTCAATGAAGATGAGGTAGAGTGCACTATAAGATCAAGATACATTATCCAAGGCCCTAGTCACCCAATGGTAGGCCTTAGAGGACAGGATTTCCTAGCTCCTCAACATTCAAGCAAATAATTATATCCCAAACTTGAGAACCATAAGTATGGGACACCTACGCACAATCTTGTGGATTGTTATTGATAAAGTTCAAAGCTTGGGTACTTAGCATACTAAGGTGATGAGGCTTCTAAAAGATGATAAAGTTCTCATTTTAAAAATTTAGAAACTTCTTGGGACCATGATTGTTAATATTTCATAACCTATTTCCCTTCACCTCATCAATGATGAATATTTCAAACATAGAGCCACTTTGGTGACTCAAGAAGTCCAGGGTAAAATCAAAGGATAGTTTGGACAAGATAACAACAAAATCTTGGATATGATCTTCAATGTAGGTGAGAGGATCAAGGAAGCTATAAAAATCATGGAGTCCTTGGCAAGAAATGACCAATAATTCGATGAGCTAGTAGACTAGGAGGAGGAGTGCATCATGAAGCCTATTGTGGATCTCAAGTTGGTTGATGAACAATATGAGAAGGCCATGAGCCTCCTTCAGCAACAAATAGGTGCCCCACCAACAAGTTATAATAATATTATATTCTAATAGAAATTATGTGGTATTTTACAATATAATATTCCATTGTAAAGGAATATGCTAGTTTTTTAGCATATTTGCCTCTAAGTCAATATGATTTGGAAAACCACATGTATTATAGAGCTTGAAAGGACCTGTCCTTACTTTTGTACACCTATATTTTGTATTTGACTGGTATACTACCTATTATTCCTATAAAGGCATGTATCATCATTTTAAAAAGGGGAGAGATATTTCTAAGTAACTTTTTATAATTTAAGTAATTAATAGAATTAAGGAATTCTGCAAGGATTGTCTAGTTTTGATGTGTTAATTACTAATATAGTTTTTTTTCTCTTAATTGTTAGTAGAATTCTTGAATTTGAATAGTATTTCTAAGTAACTTTTTATAATTTAAGTAATTAATAGAATTAAGGAATTCTGCAAGGATTGTCTAGTTTTGATGTGTTAATTACTAATATAGTTTTTTTTCTCTTAATTGTTAGTAGAATTCTTGAATTTGAATAGTATATTTGAATTCTAAATATCATTATTTAATCACAAGGTTTTTGATTTGTGATTATGCTAAATTATCTAAAATATCTTAGGTTTTAATTCATTTCATTTTTCTCTATATTTAGATGTGTAATAACTATTTGATTATAGTAGAAAATCCCTAAAGTATACATGGTTCTTACTTATGATTCTTAAATATATTCCTCTAAAGTTTTCTTGATATAAAGTGAAATTTGAGTTTAGGCTATGTTTCACTATATATTTTTTAAATGTTTATTCATTTACCATTAATACTTTATCATAATGTTCAAGACCAAAATTGGAAATCACCTATTTATTTTCTACCATATCCTTCTCTTTGTTCTTTTTTTGACACCATGATCACTTTATTTTAAGCCACATTATAAATATTCATTTATATTAGTCTATAGTATAATAAAGGAATGTAATTCACTAAGTATCAACAAATATTCACAAGAGAATGAACTAAGGTGGCTCCCAAACACCAAAATTATATAAATATAATGGAATAGTTATCTTACTTTGTTGTTATTTCACCACAAGTAATTAGATTGTAAAAACCTACAAATCATGCTCTAAATTTTCTAAATTCTAAAATGAGAAGTGTTCTTTAAACACTAATGGCATTTCTGGTACATTTAGAAGCATCAACAAGTCATTTTTATAAAAGAGTGTATCAAGATTGTTAAAGTCATTTTTATGTATAAAAAATTAAAGTCGATAGAGTTTATCATTTTTTTCAAAATTCCTACATCATATAAAGTAAAAATTGTAAAAATAAAAAAAATTACCTCAAGGATTCATTTTTTATTGTACATAACATCTAGATTATTGGAGGAGTTTCTCCTCAACTAAACTTCATCGACACGTGTTGAGTAAGAAGTATCACATACTGGAAGAAGAAGGAAATGGATACTGGAGGTTCCAAAGCCTCTCATCAATCATCAATGATGGGTACTAGATGATTTGGTGACTTTTATGTGGTTTAATTTTTCGATTTTTTAGTGTGGTGTGCTTTGTGCTAGATCAGCTAATGCCAAGGAAAATTATTTAGTGGCAGTGGAAAATATCTATGTTGTTTTTGTTTGGGTGGAAAAAAAATTAACAGAGGCTACCTAAGATGACAATGAGGATTTATTCCTCATGGTATTTTATTTTTTGAGTTGTGTGTGTTTCCCATGCCCCTACTTGTCTAGAAATCCTTTTATATTTGGAGGAAAAGGAGAGTGTAGATATAATGGACTTTGGAAAATAGTTGTATAGGAGGGTAGCTAACTATAAAAATTCTCTGACTGTAGAGATCCTCTTACTACCTTACTTCTTTATGGAGATGAATGGCTAGTGACATGTTTATTTCAGTCGCATGGAGTAAATGTGGGATGCATTCCTTCACATAGTAGTGGTCATGTCAAGAAAGATCAAGATAAAAAGATTCAAATAGTAGTATTCTTACCTAAAAGTATACATTGGAATAAGATTTTATTCAAGCCAATTCTTGAATATATAAATTCTCCCCATGGTCACATTAAGGGGTTATAGACCAGGATTAATAATGTTCATAAGGGGGTGAATGTTAAGGTGTAGTGTTCACATTATTAATGTAATGATGTAAATATTATTATTATAAAAATATTACATTAATAGTTAATGTGTTAGATTTATTAGTTTGTATTAGCTACTTGAATATATTTCTAGTAAAAATATATTCATATATAGTTGGTTAGGTGGGAGTTTGTTTGTGAGAGATTTATAAATATTATATCTTTTTAATTATAAGAAAGAATATTCCTATATAATATGTACTCCCATATGGTTTTGATATGTATAATAGATAATATAGAGTGATATAATATTATTTTGCTTAAAATATATATTCTGGTGTTTGGCTTTCTCTGTGTAGCCTTGATCTTCCCAAAGAGCTCACTCAGAACTACTAGTTTTCCTTAAAGGCTAGTCATGGTGATTTTGACCTTCAACACATTTATGACCACTTTAAAATAATCTCAATGCATGTAAATTATCATATTTGATCATTACACTATTATTAGATAGAAATATAATATGGTTAAATGTCAATATTGGTCATGTAGACCAATCTCATAATATTGTGCCTCGTTGTCTCATCTTAAACAAGATAGGTCAAATTATGAGCAACATTTTCATCATATACACTAACCTCAAAACTTATATCCAACATTAAAATGTATTACAAGTCTTTAACAATGTCTCCATGCGCTTTTATTCATCCCTATTCCATTATAACAAATCCCTAAACATCTTCTCACTATTGCTTAGGTTTTTCATTATTTTCACCATTAGGTCTATTAGCGATTGATTATCTTGGATGACCTATTTATAAAAATTTATGGATATAACCTACCTATAAATCACTATGTACATCAAGTCAAAGTTTCAACCTTCCTCATCCAATGATTTTCATATTTTGACTTGGTCAACTCTGATTGCTACTACAAATCTTTAATAAACTAACACTTTCCTTTAGGGTATACTCACACACCTGATAAGATAATCACACTAGAAGATGCCTAGGAAAGTTTAATAGAACATAAAATCACTTAAATATCCATAAAAATCCATTCTAATCATTTTATAACAACTTTATTCATATTGGGTCATTATCAGGGTTCTTCGAGGGTTTAAACCATCTTCCATTGCTAGCAATCATTCATAAAGCTTAGCCCTTCATTCCAAAAAATAATTTATATAACATTGAGATAATACCATTTCCCATATAATATGAATATCTTAGGTTCCCATGCAAAATTTACATGTGCCAATTAACTTTTGAAAGTCCTTCTTGGGTTGAGAACCCTTCATTTTATTCATTTGAAAGACCTCAAAACCATTTTTCATGCCTTTTATTGTAAACCATGACCTAAAAATTTGTGAATACTATTGAAAAAATATACCATACCTTTTAAAAGACTCACATATCCATAATTTCCTTTTAAATATAATCTCATACCCCATTAGGCCATACTCTCTCTTTGCTCTCTTAGATCTAAACTTGCAAACCACATTAGGCTTAAAAGTTGACCTTCATGCTTATTTCCATGAACTCTCCACCTCATTATAAAACTCAATAAAACTCTATAATTCTTAAACACTAATTTACATCCTTCATATTCCTTTATAAAATATCATGATGACTCATTAGGTTAGGCATGGTCTAAAAGAGGTTTAGGTGCATATTCAGTCTTTAGGTCCTACCCCAGTAAGGTCACCCTAAGAATCAAATGAGTGATCTAATTCCTCATATACATGATAAATAAAATATATATAACCACTCATTATTTTTTTATCTTATCTTACCAACCCACCATGATCAAACCTTCTCACTAGGACTTTACATGCCATGACTAGTGCCATGACTAGGCTTCTCAAGCACTTAAAACTGGACAACTAACCTTGAAACACTCCTTGATTATTCTACAAATTTATCACATGACTTAAATTCTCCTAAAATAATTTAATACCTCTTCATGCTCATCATTCACATGTTCATGCTATGACTATGTTTATTATGACTGGGATTGTCAAGATGCCTTGTACTCAAAGATTAGTACTCAAACATAATTACTTGAATGATGTTAAGAAAATTATTTAATGACATTATGAAAATGTTTATTAATAACCTTTGACATAAATTACAACATCAATGGAAAACCTAAATAATAGTAACAATGCTCAATACTCTCTACTCCTTTGCATTAATGCCATCTTCTTCTTACACCCTTTACATGACTTACAATCTCCATTATTTCTTAAAGCCTACCTATTTTCATATAGAATCATAGATTAAAAAGGGATAATAATTGGTTCCAAGTTATATACTTCTCTCTAGGGAATATATGACCTTTCACCTACTTATTTTAACTATTTCAAATATCCAACCAAATCACACAATGTCTAGATAAGAACTCTCATCCAACAATACTTTATTTCTTTAAGTTCTTCTCTCTTATATCCATGTTTTTATGTAAATATCCTATGTTTTATAAAAATAATAATGTTAATAAAAAAAATAAAACCAATTTTATATACCCATTTAGATCTTACAACTTCACAAAAAGTTTCACTATCCAACTCACAAGATAAGCAACCTAACCCAATACCCTTCTTAATAAATTAGGTCTCTTAGGCATAGTTCAGTCTTAGTCCTATATATTCTATGGTACAATAATTTACCAACCTAAAACCTTCATAATCCTCTGAATCACATTAAATCACAATTAATTACCAAGTTTTAATATTTTTGTATAGTTTAAGTTATTAAAGTTTCCTTCTCATAACCCTAAATTAGTGTTCTATAGACCTGTGTAAGGTTGAGAGGCTAAAAAAAGAGTTAATTTTAATATAAAACAATATTTATCACTTTTAACACATGTATGAGGTTGAACCCAATTTATTTCACCTTATCTAATGGTCACCTTTTCATAATCACTCAACAATGGACTATGGGTGAAGACCTTCATCAAATCTTGAACTTACAATTAGAAAGTGAATATATAAAAGGGTATAAGGATTTTTTGGGGTCTAACCTACCTCTCATCAAATATTTTAGTAATTATTAGTTCATTCATAATCATAAAAAAAGGAGTCCAACATGCAAAGTTATAGAGTCCTTGAGTACACATATGACTGAGTAAGAAGGTTTGTAAGACTATTGCACATGTACCTGGGTATTTAGACCTCCCAAAGTCATTGATATAATTATAAAAATTCTCCACAAAGGTTATGATTAAAAAATGAAGACATATTTGAACAAATATTAACAATTTGATTTAACATTTTTTGGAATAATTGGGGGTTTTATTCTTATTTAGTTAAAAGTTTGAGTAAAGTAAATTAGTCAATAATTATGTCATAATTACCCTACTAATTTTTTAATTCTGATTGGTGTTTAAACTTTCTAAAAATACCAAATGAGTAGAGAGAAATATAACTTAGCTTAAAACTATGCTGATCCAACTAAGACAAAGGCTGATACTGATTGTGCAAGATTAGGATAGTATCAGGAACCTAGATTTGGCTTTCATTCAGTAAAAGGATAGGAGCACAAAAAATAGGACACTTCAAGGTTTGGTGTTATAGTCCTCTTCCTGCTACTATTATCCAAACTAGTCATAAATGTCTAAGTTTTTTGGTTTCTAGCCACCTCTTATGTATGACCCTACTTATGAAATTTTAAAGCTTTACTCCCAATGGAGCTCTTTATAGAGCTAATTTATCTTTTATCCTAGGTTTTCAATAAGATTGAATAGGACTTTAAGAAAATAGGTGGTTTAGTGTGTGTAAGATTCACTAGATGTGCTTCACACCCCATATGTGGGCATGATACCTACATACCAATACTCTGAAGAGGGATCAATCCATATGTAGTTCTCCCTTTGAAAGTGCTTAGTGCAAATATGATATGAGAATGCAAGAAATGCTAAAACTAGTTATGCTTAAGGTGGCTAGGGTCTAGTTTAAGGATTTTAATGAGCTTTTAAGTATATTGGCTGGATATATGTAGAGAATAAGGAATATTTCTTGAATAACCTTGTTTGTATTCTTCCTTAGTGATATTTGTCAACCCTTTCCAAATGATCTTTGAATGGTATTATATATGGATCTATTGGTCATGGGTTGAATATGCTTACATTAGGCTGACACAATGAAGGATGGGGCATCAAAATATTTTGACCATTGGGGTCATAAATAGACTTGGATAATATTACTAAAAATGTGATACCCTAGGGTCTAGCACTATAGTCCAAGTTGTATGTTATTGTCCTAAGGGTACAGGACCTAGGGGATGGAATAAGCATGGAAAAATCATATTGGATAAGCTTGAATGAGGTCTTAAAATCCTACAGATGATTGGGAATTAGCTAAAAGGTGACTATGAGGGTCATGAGAGCAAGTAAGAGGTAAATATGGGTTGGGTGTCATTAGCCACACTCAATTTACAATTTTTTGCATTTTATATGACTACATTTCCACCCCTTTATTCTAGTGATGTAGCAAAGTGAAATAATAGGATAAAGGAAAAATATAAATCATACCTAAACTTACCTATAAGGGTAAATCTCATGAAGCTATTGTGATGTTGGGTGTGCATAGAAAGAGAATGTTGTGAAGTACAAATCTACAAAAGAAAATAAAGAGTAGATCAGTTCTTACTAGATATGTTATATCTAAAATAAGAATGTGCAAATTTAGGTAAGAGAGAGAGGAAGAGGAAGGAATGAATACACCTAACTAAGTATGTATACAAATATAAAACCTATTATAATGCTAAGTGATGTTGAGTAATACTAGATGATGTTATACCAAGAGTAATATCATGAATGGGGTTGGGTGTTCAATTCCAAAAAAGTGGCTCAATAATGTAAAGGCTAGCCCCTTGACTCCATCATCACCTGATAAGTGAAGATAGGTGGCCATGCATGTGCTAATCGATGTTTGGAATGTGTGTCCAATCCCTCTAAATAAGTGGCTCAAGAATACAAAGGCTAGCTAATATTTTGGTTCCATTGTTACCCCATGAAGTGAAGCTATAAACTAATATTGGTATAAAATTTGTATCCAATGAGATGGATCCTAAATCCCATGAATGCTCTATAATCTAACAATGTTGGCATTAATAGATAAATATATGCTAGAAACTAGGCCACTCTTAGCCACTATGAAAGATGGAGATTAGGCTTGTATGAAAGCCACTCTAAATTGGTGTACTAGGCTTATGTGGAAGCCACTCAAGAACTCAGGAATGTGGAAGTTAAGATTTTATGAGATCCAATTTAAATTGATGCCAACTACTTATAGATGTAATAATTCATACAACTACTAATAATGCTTGGGTAATGCTAAACTTGAAATGAAAGGAAAACAAATGTGTTGTGTACATTGGCCCCAATCACTGGTGTCTAGAATATGGATTTTGATCTAGAATTTATACCAACTATCATATCTAAAACTAGAAGTAATAACCATCATGCCATGCATGATTCCAATTATATTTGTAGTCTTTGAGTAAAGTGAATTGAAATCTATTGATTCTAAACTAGTTTGGTTGTACAAAACTATAGCTAAACCTACTTTTCTACCTACTTCTAAAAAATCTAGTTTTTTTTCTATTTGGATAGGACCACCAAAAATAGGACACCTTCGTGTCTGACATTTTTGTCCATGTTTGATGCTATTCTCCTTTACTAAAACTAAAAATTGTGCTAGAATCATCACTATGTTTATAATCTATTCTATCAGGTTTGACTTTTGATTTCTATTTTTTACTATTATGGAGGTTGTATTTTGACTATAAGGAGTTCTTATCTCTATGACAAAACCCTTATTTGTTTCCCCCTCTTCGAAGGGTAGGAATAAATACCCTACAATGACTATCCTCAGAAGAAAGAGCCATATATGTGTGTTATGATGTAAATATACATGATATAGAAATGATAATCGATAAGATATATCAAGATATAACATGAATTATATCAAGAGGTTGTTAGATCAATAGGGGTATGCCTAGATAGATATAACAAAGTAATTTCATGTGTAATGTACTAAACTAGAATTGGAATGATAAATCTAGTTAGTTGTTAGTTTTTAGTTATAGGGATTAAGTATGATGTCCATCATTACATCTAAGAAATCAAGATAAATACATGCGGTGGATCATGTCATTACAAATAATGAAAATCAAACAAGCAACAAGCACATAGGGAAAGAAGCAAGAAGCATACAAGGGTGTCCAAGTGGCAAAGCAAACAAGGTACATGGGCACATGTCACTCGAACTAGAAGGTAAGCATACAAGGTATGTTCAAATGCCACATACACATGAAATTAAAACCATCAAGGTTGGCGTGGAAGCCACAATTACATAGAAGAGTACAAGAAAAGGCAAATTTCTTAAGGTACATACAAGACATAGAAGTAAAGGACATTGGAAAATGTCATAAGGCACATACAGGAGATAAAATAGGAACTGAGTAATGAAATCAATCTAGCTATACAAAGTAAGAAATGAAATCATGTAATAACTATAAATATAATTGCATATAACTAATCAAATAAAGAGGGAAATTATGCAAGACATGTTAGTACAAGACTATGTATATGATAATAAATACACAAGTGTTATATATTAGTGAGATATCAATATAGTAATCTATGTAATCTAGTAAATAATGTACATCAATATGATAACTAGAGTGTGTGGTATAGTAATGGCATAACCTAGATGGTGTATTCATTTAGAAGATGCCCCCAATGGGTATGTATATCAATGTATGTCTTGATGTAGAAGTAGGATGCCCCCTCACTGGGTATAGTGAAGCAATGAAAGAGTTGAATGTCATTTCACACACTCAAAGAAGATCAAGTGAAGAATGGTAATGTAGATAAATCATCAAAAAATAACATAGAATAGAAAATGTAAGTTTAGCATTTTAGTATAATTTTATATCATGGATGATGCATACAATCAAAATGTTTTTGGTGTTTTGACATTTTTGAATTTTTTTGTACTTTGAGATTTTGTATTTTTTTCATATTTTTGATATAAGCTATGTATAATCAAGCATAAGAAACTATGTATAATTAATTTGGGAAAGGATTATACTAACCGATGAGTCTCATGGGATCCCTATCATAGTGTCATATATCAAGGACATGAGTCATGCATGATCATGAGGAATGATGGAAATGTTAAGACTATGGATTTGAAAGCTATATATGTTATAAATTCTATAAAATATCTGAAGTAAAAATCAAGTGTGGGGTCTCCCTATAACTATGACAAGTGGATGCAACTGTAAGGTTCTTAGGGACCCATCTAGTAGTAGGATAATCTCTTTGAACATGTCTTCTGTGAGTAAATGTATGAGATATGGATGATACTTACCCAAGTGTGAACACTATAGTTGGAAGTTGTCTAGAATCTTAAATATATGGAGGTGTATGAACTCTCTTGCTAGAGATGGATGCCTCAACTGTGTCTGAATCAAAACTAGAGGAGGAACTATAACTGGTGGAAAAACTAAAACTAGTGACTACAAAGTAAAATATGGCTCTGAAGTGGGGAGTGGTAATTCATATGTAACTCCACCAACTATAATAACCTAATTATCATGAATGAATTTAATTCATTTTTTAACCATAGAAGGTAATACTCAAAGTTTTTGAATCCATGCTTGACCAAGTAACATATCAAAAACTCCTACACTGGGAACAATAGTGAATGGTGTGGCCACATGTATTAGACAAACTTGTAGAGGAAGTACAATCTCACCCAATTAACTCTATATGTTTCCACTAAATCCATTGATAACTATGTTTTTTGGTGTAATACCCTACTCTAAATATCCCAAACATTGTAATAATGTCATAGTGCACATGTTCACACTAAATCCATTGTCTATGAGAATATTATGAATGGGATGATTATGAATGTGAGATTTAACAAAGAGTACATGATAATTTTAATCATCCTTAATGATCTCCTACTTTAAGAAGGAGATGGAAGGTCTAACTAGAAATCTAGAATTGTATACACCAATCATGTTGGTTAAAAGATGTGTCTTAATTAAATGTGCCCTCTATGTATTTGGTGGGGGATATGCATTATATGCATGGTGAACCCATAATGTATCCCCTATCTCCTATTTATAATGTTGTGGAAAAGGATCTAAAAATATTTTTAATGATTTATCCTATGTTGGATTGGCCTAAGGAGGCTCAACTGAAGTGCCAAGATCAATATGATTGCCATCTAATAAATCTTGTATCTTGTATCTCAAACGGATGCATCTATTTGTTATATGTCTTGGTTCCCTATAAAACTCACAAAATGCATGTTGATCATACCCCCATGGAAGAGGCTTTATTGGGTCAACTTATAAAATAAGAGGAAGAGATATGATGTTACATTCTAATAGATGCTATAAAACTCTCGCTGGAGAAAGTGGTAGATTGGAAAATGTATGTTGAGGAGGTGCTGATAAAACCACTCACTAAGGGAGCTCTAAAGTTACATTAACTATAGGTTGATTTTGACTCTTTTTATCATTGACCTTTACTTTGTATGGGACTTTGTTGTTACTCTTTTTTTTTATGTCTGTGATACTTTTGTATGTGATTTTTCCCATTGAAATTAACTTGAATTCAATTTCCTTTAGTGTGTGACACAATTCAGTGAATGAAGATAATCTTTTGAACATAATTAATTCATGCAAAGCTAGTAGAAGACTTTGTTTGAAGAGATCCTATAACTCTTGATCAGCCATGGGGTTAGTCATCTTAGCCAAGATAGTCTTATATCGAAGAACATAATCTATGAGATGCTAATTGGCTCTTTATTTCTATTGTGCAACTTGAGCATATGAAACCTTATCACCAATGTTAATGTTGAAATGAGTTAGGAACATGTTGGCTAAATGATTTAATGCATTGACTGACTAATTTGGTAGACCATAAAACCATTGTAAAGCATAATCCTTTAGGCTCCATGGAAATAGATTGGTAAGTATCTAGTCATTTGGTACATAGTCCAAACATGATACATGAAAGCCTCTAAAATGTGTATTTGGATCACATTTTTCATCATATAGAGTAATCTTGGGTTGAATTTTTTCTTTTGGCAAAGGCATCAAAGTAATGTGACATGCCAATGGTGTATGTAGAAGACCAAAAAAATCCAAAGCTTGTGTAGGTCTAGAGGCACCTTGTTCAAGATGTACCACATTGGATTGAAGAGATATTATCTCTTAGACAAGGGATTCCAAATAAAGAGACAAATATGAAGTAGCTATAATTGGTGGTAAAGAAGATAGTTGGGCTACTATAGGGAGTTGATAAGACATAGTTACCCCCTTGGTGTCATTTATAACATGTTTCTCTATGGTTTGGGAAGATTGATCATTGTTCACTCTTTGTTCTTCTTTTTGTAGTATTTTAAGCATGTCATCTTGCATGTTAGGGTGTTTATTTAATATTTCTTGAAGTTCCCTTTTATCAGTTTCATCAATACTAGTATATTGGGCCATTATTAAAGTAGGAAAACAATTTGAGATTTGATTCAATTTTTAGTAATAATTTGAAAGAATCAAAGTGTGATATAAAGAAAATACTAAATATAGGAAATATAAAGTCCTAAAAATAGAAAACTAGAAAGTGAATAAAAAGGATATGAAGCTCAAAAACAGGTAAGGTGATACCTCAATAAACAAATAGGAACTAGTACATACAACTAGGGTTTGAAAGATAATTATTTTAACAATTTACTATGAAACTTTGAAATTGAATGTGTATTTCTTAGTGAGATATGAAATTAAAACTAAAAAATTATTGGAAATTTAGTGATTTAATGGGATATAGTAGATGAAACTAGGGTTTTGAAAAATAATTGTTTTTGAGAATTACTATTCAATTTTGAAATTTGAATGGGTTTTCTGATTTAAATATGCTAGTAAAAATCCATAAATGATTGGAAAATTGATGGGACCTAGTGTGGGCAAGTAGGGTTTGAAATAAAAATACTTTAAAATTACTATGAAATTTTAAAAGTTAATTCTAATTTTTTATTTTATTATGAAGGTAAAAAATTAGAAAAAATAGGAAAAATTAGTGGGAAATTTACCCTAGGGTTTCTAGGGTTTTTATGCCCAAATGAAGTAAGTCAGGTTCACCAAATGATTTAACCTTTTGGGGAATAATTGGGGTTTTTATTATTATTTAGTAAAAATTATTAGTAAATTATATTATTCAATAATTATTACATAATTAACCTACTGATTTGTTAATTTTGATTATTGTTTAAAATTTTTAAAATAACAAGTGCATAGAGAGAAATATAAATTAGCTTAGAACTGTGCTGACCTGACTAAGATGAA
Organism: Torreya grandis; assembly: GCA_037957365.1. NCBI lineage: Eukaryota > Viridiplantae > Streptophyta > Pinopsida > Cupressales > Taxaceae > Torreya > Torreya grandis. Next base: position 256,124 of record JARHVA010005734.1, on the reverse strand, counting down.
GGCTAATATTGAATATGTAGGATTGGGAGAGTATAAATAAATTATATCTAGATTTTATATTGTGAAATGATAGGAGCATTGAAAATAGGACACTTCAAGCTTTGGTGTTATAGTCCTATTCCTGCCACTATTTTCCAAACTGGTCATAAATGTCTAAGCTTTCTGGGTTCTATTTGCCACTTTTATATGAACATACCTATGAAAATTTTAAGACTTAATCACAAAAAATATCCTTATAAATATGATTTATCTTTGATCTTAGGTATCTAATAATCTTGAATAGGACTTTGAGAAAAGAGGGGGATTATTGTGTGTAAGATGTACTGGATGTGCTTACACCCCATGTGTGGGCATGCTACCTACATACAAATAATAAAAAGAGGGATCAATCCACATGTATAACTCCCTTTTAAAGTGATTAGTGTAATTTTGATATGATAATGCAATAAATTCTAAAACTAGATATGATTTAGGTGGTTAAGGGTTGGTGTAAGGATTTGAATGAGCTTGTAAGTGTATTAGCTAGTTGTATATAGATAATAGGGAAGATTGATTAAATAGTATTTCTTGTATTCTTTCTTAATTAGTGATATTTTCCAACCCTTTCTAAATGATCTTTGAATGGTATTATATAGGGATTTATTGGTCATGGGTTAAATGTGCTCATGTGAGGATGACATAATTAAGGATGGGGAACTGAAATAATTTAACCATTGGGGCTAGAAATGGACTTGGAAAACATTGATGAAAAGGAGACACCCTATGGTCCATAACTATAGTCCAAGTTAGGTGATATTATCCTAAGGTTTTGGGACTTGGAAGATTGAATAAACATGGAAAAAGGGTCCTAACTAAATTGGAATGAGGTCTTGGAATCCTATGGATGACTAGAAATCAATAAAAATGTGCTTATGAGGGTCATGTGAGAAATAAAGAGGTAAATATGGGTTGGGTGTCATTATCCACACTCAAGTTACCAATGTTTTCATTTTATATGACTACACAATGCCAACTTACCTATCAACCTTGACTGTTCTTGAGTATAATTGCTTCTTATCTCAAGTATATAGTGTATACAACTCAAAATAGAGTATAACCATGATTTTATTCACATAAGATGATAGTATGATCATTATTTAATATTATTAAGACTATGAGATTTCAAAAATGATAACAAACACTTAATTTTCTTTATTTATTATTCATTTTACAAATAGACCTACAACGAAGCAAAGTTCTTTCTTAAGTTCTTGATACTTTTCATCATCTTTCTTAGTATTATCTTTCACTCCACCCATGTCTCCAAATATTTTTTGTTCTACTAATATACACTCTAACACTCTTACTTCAATCCATGCTCTTTATAACACTCAAACATTCAAAGATACTTTCATTTCTTGCCAACCCTATGTAGGGTGGTAGTTATAACCAAATTTTTTGTCTTACCTTTGTCTTTTCCATAATTTCACATTGAAATACTAATAAATCACTCCCCTAAGACCTATATTTAATTAATAAAAAATTTCAATTTTTTAGATTACATCCAACACCCAAACTACCACTGAAATTGAGATTTGAAATTTAAATTTTCAAATTACTCATTTTGAGGAGAAACACCAAAAGACTTGATAAAACACAAATTTAAGACTCATAAACACTCTAAAAACATTTATAATACCTATACCACCTATCAAAAACTAAAAATGTAAAAATTAAACTACTTAATCATATTTACAATCTATATCAACTTAGGATGCTATGCATCATACTCCCCTAGTGGAGAAAAATTTGAGCTCCTACTTAAATTATCCTTATCCACATTCTTTATTGTTTTATAATTATTAATATTATGCTTCTATAATATTATATTATTTTTTTACCTCTTTTCCTTGTCATTTATCCTTAGTTTATGCCTTATACTTTGCCTTCTTGTCTTATTTTTCTTCTTTGTTAACTCATCCTCTATCTCTATGAGGTATAAGACCTGTTACAATTCCTTGTCTACTTCATCTTCTATTTTATCCATCTCTAAATTTTATCCATTATGTTTTACCTCCAATACCTAATCTTCATTCCTAAATTTCATCTATATTCCATATATTCCTTATACATTGGTCATGGATTTCTCAAACACTCCTTGCTGGTCTATATCCTTGGCAATGTATTCTTTTTTATTTTCTTGCTCTAATGGATATTATATACATGTTCTTATTTCACCATTTTCATGCTCTCCTTGGAATCTTACTTTACTACCTCTTCATGACACTCTAAATTATCATGGTGAGTCTTCTCTTTATTATCTTTATATTTCATCTCATTGACCCATCTAGGTTGATCATACCAATATACTACTTGAAAACCTTTCCTCTTCTTCTTATCATGTATACCTTAAACCAATGCATATACAAACTTATTATTTTAAAATACTATCTTTTTAACTTTCTTATTATCTTTATTTCCTTCTTATAGCTTATTTAATTATAGTTCTTCATCTCTTGACATACTTAATGCTAATTTGTATTTGTTTTCACTTGAACTGGTTCTCAAGCTAAAGCTTCCTTCTCTTCTCTCTCTCCATGCCAACTCATTCTAATTCTTTCATTAAATATTCTTAGGATTGGTATGGTCCTCCTCTAAATTTACATTCTCCACCAACCTACCCTCTTGGACACTCTTCTCTCTTTCTTTCTCAATCATGGGCTCTTGTGTTTTATTATTTCTTTCTTCCATAGTATCATGGAGTGAATATCTCCTTTTCATATTCAAACATACATTTTCATGCTTAGTACTTATTACATGATATTCATGAGACTTACTGGTCTCTTTGAGGACCACATACTCTTTTCCACTCTCTCTTACATTTTTTTATACTTCAAAACCTCTTTAGGTTTCTTTCTCATCCTCTTGAATTCCTTATCATGTCTTCTTTATTCTTACTTGTATCATGAACTACTAAAACTTGTTTTTTTGTCCAACATAAATAAATGTAGGTTTGACTTATCTAATATTTCCAAATTGTTTTCATTACCTTATACCATATCTTGTCCAACTCTTTGATTTTAACTCATCACTTGGTTCTAACTTTTTGCCCTTGTATAACCTAAAATTTTGTCTTCTTGATGTGTCTCTATGGGCATCATGCTCATTATATTTGACATCTCATTTTATTCATCTTTAAATTTTTTTTCTAGCTCATTTTTTACATATCCAACCTTCTCTATTCCTTGATTTATGAACTCTAATAGGTCTACTTTAGCTTCTTGTATCAATGATTTCCACCTTGAATCCTCTTCTTCTTTGTGCTCTCTTCTCTTGTACTTGGGATCCATCTCCTTCAACTACTATTATAGGATAGATTTTGGCCTTTACCCATCACTTATGGAATTTTACAAGGATTACACCTCTATTTATAACTAATCCCAATTGTCATAAACAAAGATCTAGTCTTGTTTCTCACCTAGCAATTTTCCATTGTCTACCAACTCCTGCTCAAGCTGTTCTATCTCTTTCAAGCAATGTTTTTCATCAAATCTTGAAATATTCTTATCAACATGTATTATATAATCATGATTTTAAAAAAAAAAATCATCTTATACCTCTTTTATTCTTTTATTAAACATAAATTATAAATCTTAACCTTCATACCTCTTATCTCCATCTTCTTGATGCAATCCTTTTTCTTTTATCCTTTCCTTGAGGCGTCCTCTATACTTGGCTATCCAAGTAGCCTCTTCTTCCACATAATCATTTTTATAATGCTTTTTATCCTTAATATTTTAAATATTTATGTTCTTAACATGGACTTATTCCTTATTTACTCTTGTCCTTAAATTCATACATGATAAGAAATCATTAGTTTTAAACATTTGAGGCTTGCTTGCCTCCATTTCTTCCTTATCAAGTTACTTAGTCTCCATTATTATTTCCTTATTCACAAGGTGTCACTTACCTCCCTCATGTTCATCTCTCATGAAATTATTCATCTCCTCTTTTATTTGACTACATATCAAATTCTTCTTCTTCTTCTTCTCATTTTCCCTCATGAAAATCTTCTTTCTTTTCTCCATCAGTTGATTTATAGGCCACTTGACTCTCTTCTTCGTCATAACACATATATGCCATTGGATATATTATTCTTGCATTAGATCTACCAAGATATTGATCCTCTCTAATATTTTATATAACTCATTGTTATCTTATTCAATATATAACCCTCTTTTCTTTAGGTTTTCCTTCTTCTTTATCTCATGGTGGTAGTCTAACTCAACCATGCTCTTCTTTTATTTTACCTTCTCTACCTTCATATTCACTCATCCAAGTATATTTCACTTTGGAACTATGAAATTCACTTGGAGTCTCTCTCTTTTATCTATTCTTGATATTTTTTTATCTTTCTGCAAGGGCTTATCTACCATAAACCTCTCAAATCTAACTTATTGTACTCCTGTAATATTCATTAACATCTAACATATCAACCTATAAAACTCATTTAGCATAAACTTCATGCAATATAAATTAGAATAAATTTTACAAGAAATTCTCTACTCTAATACCACTTGATGTAGGCCCTATGCCTACAACCTCTTACCTCATAAAATTAGATCTAATATTTGACTTGAATTCATTTATTCTTCTTTGAATTCCTTTCTCCTTATAGGTACCTTACTTTGGGTCCTCGCTATACTTGATGAAACTTGTATTGAGTAAGATCATAAGCATCCTTGATTATATAAAAATATTTTCTATTGATACAACGTAATCATCCTTTACACTATCTATTTTCCTATGCATCAATATCATCCTTTTATTTCACCCTTTACATGATTTACACTCTCAATTCTTTTTTACAACTTGCCTATTTTCATAAAGACTAATAGACTCAGAAAGGATAATACTTTGTTCCAAGTTATGGACTTGTCTCTATGGCATATATAACCATTTACCTACCTATTTTAACACTTTTACACATCTAGAAAAATAACACAACCTATAAACAATAATTTTCAACCAATAATACTTTCTTTCTTTAAGGTCTTCTCTCTTGTAGCCTTGCTTTCATGTAGATCTCATAGGTGTGAGTAAACTAATGAGGTTAATAATAAAATAACACCAATTTTAGATACCCATTAGGCACTTGTATCTTCAAAAAAAAATTCATGATCCAAATCAAAATATAGACAACCTAACTTAATACCCTTCTCAATCAATTAGGTCTCTTAGGCCTCGTTTAATGACTTAGTCCTATATATTATATGTTAGGTACTGTACTAGCCTAAAACCTTAATAATCCTCTAAATCACATCAAAACATAATGAATTACCAAGTTTAAATATTTTTTTATGATTTAAGTACAAGTTATTGATATTTTCTTCTCATAACCAGAAATCATGGTTTTATAGGCATGTGTAAGGTTGAGAGGCTTCAAAAAGAGTCAATTTTTATATGAAAAAATCTTTATCACTTTTAAAAAATTAGGTTTCCCCAATGTATTTCACCTTCTCTGATGGTCACTTTTTCATAATCACTCACTAAAATGTAGCAACATACAAATACACATAATTTTGAGTACTTTTATGGACTATGGGTGAAGGCCTTAGTGAAATGTTTCACTTATAAATGGAAATTTAATCTCCATAAGGGTATGAGGAATATTTGGGGTCTTCCCCACCTCCCATAAAATATTATAATATTTATTACTTAATGGATAATCATAAACCAAAATAATCAAATATACAAAGTTCTAGATTCTTGAGTACACATATGACTAAGTATGAAGGTTTGTACTATTGCACATGTACCTTTGTATCTAAACCTCCAAAAGTTATTTATCTCATGATATAAATTCTCCACAAATTTTATGATTCAAATAATTAATACATACTTTCACAACTATTAACAATTCCAACTTAGCTATCAAACTTGATTGTTCCTGAGTAAAATGGCTTCTTGTCTCAAATGTAATGTGTATATAACTTAGAATAAAGTATAATCATGAATTTTTTTCAAATAGGATGATATCCTAATAATTATTTAATATTATTAAGACTCAAATATTTCACAAAGTAAAATAAAAGTTTATTTTTCTTTATTTATTTATTATTTTACAAACATACCTACAACAAAATAGAGTTATTGCTTAGGTTCTTGATACTTCTCCTAATCTTTCCTAGTATCCTACTCCTTCCACCCCTATCTCCTATGAATTTTTATTTTCCTAATCTACTAATACCAACTCTAACACTCTTACCTAAAATCCATGCTCTTTATAACACTCAAACATGTAAATATACTCTCATTTCTTGTCAACCCTATGTAAGGTGGTAGTTATAACCAAATTTTTTGGCTTACCTTTGTCTTTTCCATAATTTCACATTTAAATACAATTAAAATACTCTCTAAAGACATATATTTACTCAATACAAACATTCATTAACTTTTTGATTACATCCAACACTTGAAATACCATTCAAATCAAGATATGAAATTCAAATTTTTAAAATAGTCATTTTGGAGGGAAATACCAAAAGAACTTCTGACATAAAATTTTAATGCTCCTAAACACATAAGGTCCTATATGAGACCTCTACCACATATCACAAAAAAAAACATGGAAAAATGAAATTACTTAAGCATATTTAAAATCTATATTAGCTTAGGATTCTCTACATCATTATAATTTAACAACATTTAGGAATGACCGCTTAGCTTAGCATTTACATTCAAGTTTTGATTCTTGAACTTTGATCATTTTATTTTATATTTAAAAAAATTTAATATCCAATGTTATAAGAAGGTTTATATCATGTTTTATAATTAGATCAAATACATTGATCTAAGTATTTGTGTACTTAATTAGATTTGCTTAGTTATTATATTACAAAAACATTTTCTTATTTTTAGAAAATAGTCACCCTTGTCAACATAGTCTCTTATAGAATAGTTTGATCTATTTATGTTCAGTACATATTCAACCTATTTGATTATGTATCTCATATACTTCATCAATTTTAGGATGTCCATAACATGGTCAAATAGTTTGATTATGTCTTTTGCATCTTATTTTGTTAACCTTTCCTATAGACTCTATCAACCCATTCAAATTTATACCTCTTAGATGATATTATTATGTATTTGGATAAATATATACTTTTTTTTCCTCTTTTATTTCTAATATCATATTATACCTTCAATCATCATGAAATCCTATATCATAATCTTTTTGGATAACCTGAATCTATTTAGATGATATATGGGATGTTATTTTCCCTATATCTTTGATACCCAAGAGGATATTCACTCTTTGACAACCTTTTCTTATCCCTCATATTTGAAATTAAATATGGTAAAAATTAATCTAACTAATGATATTGGTGGATCAGATCCTTTCTATACTTCTCAAGACAATTCTCACTTTAAGTCACCTTATTACACTATGGGGGAAATTGACACAAGCCTAAAAAACAACCCCATATAAAACCTTCTCAATATCAATAACCTTCCTCCTAGCAATACACCTCCTATAAACCCACCCCTAATACCAATTTGGGGAATTTCCCTCCTACCAATCCTAATAAGCCTCATCCCAACACCAACCCACCAATTGATACCACTTAAATTCTTGCACAAATAGTAAAACAAATGAACATCATGAAAAAATCTAATACCTCTTAAATGATGCAACTAAAACATCATTTGATTAACATGGATAATTAGTCTCTTAGTCTTCTTCCCCAAAATATCCAAAATTTCATTCCTCCACCATTTAAAGATACCATGGTAAATTTCATTCCCCAACTTATTATGAACAACAACAATTCTTTAACACATTAAAAATTAACCTTTATCCCCTTCATTATATCTATTGATATTTTTAATATATCTCCAACTATTAAATATAATGGGACTAAAGACCCCACATACTTTCTCCAAGCATTCATTAATATTTATAAAGAGTGGATTCAAACTAATACCTTCACCACTACCAAACTTTAGTTAAAACCATCATAGGTGATGTATTATAATAGTGTAACCAACTTCCCCAACATTACATATAGAAACTTGAAGATTTAGTCAATCCTCTAGTTAAGAAATTTCAACACAATGATCTTCCTAAAAATTATCTTAGCCATTTCATTAATGCTAAATAATCCTATTAAAAATTAGATGATGATTTTATCAAATGGTGGAAATACTTAGATCATAAAGCTTATCACAAAAAGAATGATGATAACTTGTTCAAACTCTTCATAACTACCTTAACACCTTTCATCCAATACAAAGTTCAAACTTTTTCTCCCCAAAATTTAAATGATGTTATCAATCAAGATAAGTGAAAAGAATCTATAATGAAATAGTTTGAACCCAACACTAAAACAATCAAGGGCTATTTCCAACACTCAAAAAATGAAATCACTCAAAATCCTCCTCAACTAAAACTAGGAGTAGCTAAAATAGAAAAACCTTAAGCTTTCCATACCACTAACTATTAAATAAATGAAACAACTTTTAGCACCTTCTAAACCATTCGCGTATGCTAAAAATCCACCTACATGGTATGACCCTAACATTTTTTTTTGGTTTCATATTGATCTAGGTCATTTCCGTGAAACATGTTGTGGGCTTATCAAATTTGATATTTCTTTTATTCTAGGAGATAAATTTAATCATGATGCCATGATCAAATTACATCATCATGATTATGTTAATGATTCTCCAAATCAAAAATCTTTCAATCATCCTTCCTATAACAACCCAAAAACTTATTCTACCTCCAACCATCAACATTCAAAGAAGGATATTTTTGTAATTTATGCTAACTATGATCAATAATATATCAATTATCAATATGTGAATGTGGCTGAAGTCTATTATTGACATAAACCCACCCACAAAGATCTTTTCACAAAGCCAAATAAAACATCACTAGAAGAGAAAATTCTCAAACATACCACTACCACTAATATACCTTCTAACTTGAATTAGGAAACACTTAAATATTCATAACCTCCAACTACCTCTCTTTTCAAAAATATTTTACCTTCCAATCCTTATGTTGGTTCTCCATATTCAAAGACTCATTTGAATTTATTAGAGGAACTTCACTCTATTACTTATAAAATACCTCTCATGGAGTTAGTTCACACTTCTCCATATCATCTTAAATTCCTAATGCAACAACTATAATAAATTAAAGAACCATCTTCCCTAGAAGTGGAACAACCTTATCATGATCTTTTACCAATATAAGTTCATACCATTGAAACTATTTGCCCTTATTCAAAACCTTCCATAGAGTTCCTTGAATAATACATGATCAATGATGAAATTATCTTTCAATCCGATGACCCACCTCTATTTATTAAAATTTCCATTAATACCACCCTTATTTGTAGATTCCTAGTAGATGAAGGGTTGGGAATTAATATGACATATCTTTGGCTTTTTCAACAAATTGGATATAAGAAAAAACCATCTCAATAAAATTCACTTAACATGTCATGGATTTGAAAAGACTGTTCAAAAACCACTTGGTTTTACTTATCTCCATGTCATTATTGGACCCAAAAATATACATACCAACCTCATGGTTCTCAACTTACCATTATCCTACAATATACTCTTAGGTCACCCATGGAAACATCGCATGAGGGATATTGCCTATTTTGGTATCCAATGTATTAAGTTTACTCATAATGGCAAATTATATAAACATGAGGTTGATCCTAATCCATGGAGTATTCAATTTCCAAACCCTAAATATTTGTATTAGATTTTAAGTATTCTATTAGATTAATAATACACCTTTACCTGAATTCATCAATATGAATCTAGATTTATTGTCACTCTTGTTGATTTTGATGTGATGAGCCAAATGACTTAAAAAACACTTGAAATACTACCAAGTTACCTCCTTAAATTTTAGAGTGGCTCCCTATTTCCTTGTTACCTCATGATCATACCATCCCCCTTATTGATGAGATCACTAACTTCTCTCCTCCATGTAATGAACATGAATTACTTTACACATAAGATAATTTCACATGTAATGAATATGGAGTGGCCAAGTTATTTTAAGATCCTTTAACCATATAACCTCACAAATTTATTAATCTAAGTGTATCTCCTTTTGATGCTTATATAGTGACAAAGGCATTTACTATCTCTCCCACCTATGATGATAAATACATCATGGCCTACACTCAATCACGAGACTTAGATGTTCAACACTATCAACAAACCTTAGCTAAAATACATGCTTTCCACTTAGATGTTCATGTTATTTCCATAAATAGTGAGTTAGAAACTAAAGGTCATGTACCTCCAATTAATTCTTTACTTGTTGATACTTCTTAGGTTTCTTAACAAATCTTACCTCTCATAAATTTTAAACTTATAGAAACTTATATGCCTCATATCTCTCTAGTCACTTTAACAAATCCCCTCCCTACCAATTATTTAAAAGATACACCTATTATCAATCAAATTGAATCTAATCAACTTTCATACAAATTTCCACCTACATCAATGATTACCCTTGATGCTAAGGCAATAAATGTATGCCAGATATATTATGAATAAGATTTACATGGTAACAAAATCATTTATCTTAAGGTAGATTTGGAATACGATGTAACTTTATCCATGCTACCTAGTGATTAAGCCATACTTGAGTTACTCCATGCCAAAGAACCTAAAATTCCTTGGCAACATCACAAACTTGGTAAATTAAAATGAAATCCTCCTCATTTTAATAAATTCATTACTAACATAGATCCCAAAACGAATCCCATTGCGTATCTCCCCAACTCTCCATATCATTTTCAAGATGAAAATGCTATGCTCATCAAAGAAACCATGAGAATAGAATATGACATAACCTTGTGCCCTCAACCTATAATAGTCTCTAGAGAACTAACACCAAGTAAACATGATAAATTTATCCTATTATTTTATAAATATCATGAGAGTTTACCTTGGTCATATGAGGACATGTCAAATATTGACCCTATTATTGCTGTGCACAACATAATCGCATGCCCAGATGCCAAACTTATCTAACATAAATAATAAAAGTTTCCACTAAAATTTTCCACCCTATGACATAAATAAATTATAAAATTATTA
>JARHVA010005734.1:182500-240000 GCA_037957365.1 Torreya grandis | reverse complement strand
AAAACTATGTGAACATGTTTACCAACACTTACATATATTTGTATGATCAGGAATTATACTTACCTATCATTGTATCCCTTTTCACATTATCACATTTTTTTCAATTTAAAGTAATCCAACTTTATTTATGTTCATTTTCCCCTTATTTTCCTTTCCTTTAATTACAATTTGGATAAAATAAGGTCAAAGTCAAGATAAAACTTTTATTTCACATGAATGAACAAGACTCTTAGCCATTGTGCTCTCTAAGTTCTCTTTTTTAGCTACTAGGTCCAAAATTTTCAAATGATAGTCATTTTTAGCATCCAAGTTTAGTTATATGAATCTATATGGAGGATGAATATAAAAAACCATAAAAATTTAAAATCCAAATCATTTAAAACAAAAGGTAATAATAAAAAGACAATTTTAAAATCAAAAAGTTTAATCACACCAAAAGACATGATTTATAACACATCTCCTATCTCCAATTGAAGCTCAAACTCTAAAATTAGCCTCATGATAGATCCAAGGTCTATTGGGGTATGATAGGCTAGTAGACTGGGATAGTAAAATTCAAAAAAATCTATATTGATACCTACTTTCTCATGCAAGCACCCAATCTTTGTAGTAGATTGATGACTCTATAAGGGGTCCTGAGGAACATGGAACACACTATGGGAAGGTAGGTCCATTTTATTTTTCATGCATATATTATTCATGGGTTGATAATCATATTTAATTTTATGACCTAAGACTTGTGTGGTTAGGAAATGTTCTTTAGATTCTTTAATGTTTAAAGTCCTCTTATTTTTACAAACCTAATATAAATGTCTTGACTTCAATAAAGAGTTTCTCTAACTTGATTTTTTCCTTCATTTCCCCCACCATCCATTTCATTTTCCCCTTCACAAGAAATTTTTATTCTTAATCTATTTCCCCACTTATTCCCTCTTATTCACATCATAAAGCATGCTAGCACTACTTTGTTTTGATTTTATATATTCTTAGAATAAAATAATATGCTTGAGTGACTATGGATTCTCTTCTTTATACCATTGCTTTCCATTTATTGAATTTCCTTGGTTTATTTGAAAAAAAATCATTATCATACAATTATTTTTGAAAACTATGTATGTTTCTATTTTTAATATTTTTCCATTGTCAAGTGAGTTTTGATTGTTCCTTCTCACTCACCAATGTTGTTTCTATTTTTGTCCCTTTTTTTATATAACTTCATATGTTTCTATATTTTTTTGTACTTTTTTTATTGGACAACTACATCCATTTCTATTTTTAATAATTTTTCCATTGTTGAGTGAGTTTGGATTGTTACTTCTCACTCAACAATGTTGTTTTCCATTTTATGTACTTTTTTCATTAATTATTGAGTAAGGATTATTACTGCTCACTCATCAATGTTGTTTTATAATTACTTTCCCATATTTATTTAACTAAGGATTGTTACTTATTTCACATTGATGTTTGATTGCCATTATCACTTGTATCCTTAGTTTGACTTATTTTGTTTACCTTTTTTATTTAAGGTATATTTTTTTTATTTTTTTGGTCATTTAGTAACCTTGGCCTTTTGGTTACCTAATTTACTCTACATTTTTAGCTTGGTAATTTGATCCTAACTTGGTATTTATCACCCTAGATTACCAAATTTCCTAATACATCATGCCTACATAGTTTAGTTATATTGGCTTTCCTGCATTTGTTTACTTTTGATCTTTAGTTTTGTATCTTTAGGTTTGTCCAAAGTAATCTTTGTAACCTCTGTGATCAAAACTATAAACACAATAGACAACCATAAATTGATAAGGATAAGTCAAGGTATGCATTTATTACTTTTATTTTAGTTATTTCATTTCATTCATTTACTTTCATTTATTTTATGCTTTAAAATAGTATAATTTATTTAGATTCAACATTATGTGTTGTTATGTTATTTCCTCAAAGTGTCATCCCATGTTACACTTGAGTGACATGTGATGAGATTCAATTGGGGCATATGTATACACATAATATTTTAAAATTTTATCAATTATTGATGCTTTTTCTCTTACAAGAACCCATCGAGTCTCAATCTCTCTGAGTGCATGTCTTAAAGGGTGTATTGGGAAAGGCGTGGGTAGACCATTAGTGCTTCACAAGATTTTTATCCCCTATACCACCACTCACAATCAACATAAAAATCTACTATACACTTCTCTAAGCTTTGAAACCTCCCTTACACACTCCTAAAATCAATTTACCACCTTAAACAACCTATATCTAAGATAAAATGTCTTTTACTAAACAATGTCAGCTGAGGCCAGCCCTATACTTAAAATATATTAGCATATTATGGGTCTATGTCAGACTCAACCAACCTAGACTGGGACCTAACTTTATTTTATCAACTAACAATACATGGTTGATTTAGATAACTCTATCAGCTAAAATTTTAGAAAGTTTTAGGTTTAGATTTAGCTATATATACACATCATTTTCACAATTTATTAGAGAGAAACAAAGTTAATCATTTATATATGTTTATTTATAATTTGGTCTTCTATCATTATACTTAAGGAGTCATTGTTTAGGGTTTACACTTAGAGAATAATATTATCTAGTGTAAAATACTTGGATGCTTTAGCCTATCTTAGTGATCCTTGCAAACCACAAAAACCTCTTATGAATCACCTTTGGCCAAGGGAGAGATTGAGTCTTGAGGGGTTCATCTTCAAGGTAAGTATCTATAATTCTTACTCCTCTATTTTATTATATATAAGTATCATAAGTAATGGATTTTGAACGTATTTTTCTCTCCATGAATTAGGGTTATATCTATACTAGCTTAATTAGAATTATTCTATGCATTTTTACTTTTATGTTTATTACCTCCATTTTGTGTCATAAGATTTGGTGAGTACTAGGTTAGATTTTACTTTGCTTTGTTATTTATTTTGTGAAATATAGAAAACATAGGACCTATCTCAGGTTATTACATGGTTTTACTTAACTATAAGTTTTGGAAACCTCTCTAGTGATATTATTGTGGGAAGGGAGCCCATGGTTAGATCAAGTGGATCCATATCGGTCATGACCCCAATTGTCTAAATGTACCAACAAGTAGAAGGGTAAGTATGATTTATCTTCTCTGAGCTAGGCTTGATTTATAGATCAGCTTCACTTTCCTTTGTATATAATATGTCTCTATAATCTATATTGATGTCCTAATATATGCCATGTGCATATTTTTTGAATTATTTTTAGCCTCTTAAAACTAATCTATTTAAAAATCTAAATTTTTTTTTAGATTAAAACTTTTAAAACCTATACTATGTATTTTTCAAATTGTATCATTTCCCAAATTTGTTCATGTAAGTTTTGTATCTCTTAAAATAGTGTGAGTGTAATGCCTCTATTTTTAGGTGAGGTATGTAGATTACGAGTCACTCATATCAAAATAAGATTTAATTATATTAAGTGAAAAATAAATGATAATATAGTATAATGTCATTATGTTGGAGAGTATGTTAGCATGTAGTTACAATTTTAATTGAAGCAAGTATGTAATATATTGAATGTAAGGCATAGAAAGTGTTATGTCTATATTGATTTAAAAATATATTATATGGTAACGTAAACATATTTGAAGTAGACTATGCCCTATAAGTGCATGATATAAATCATGGCACAAATAATCAAGTTTAACAATCACATAATCACAACACACAATAATGTCAAACAATGTCATAAATAAGTCCAAGGGGCACATACAAGGAACATTCAAATGTTATACATAAAAAATGATATCATAAAGATTATAAATTATTATATACACAAGGGATGAGGGTCACACACAATAATTAAATAATTTTAAACCTATTATTTAATAAATTAAAAAACATTGAAGGAGCATATAAAAAGTGAAACTCCTCAATTCTATTCATAAGTGTCAATGTCATATTGTTATAGAATCATCATATCTAGTATCATGACGTAAAATATGATTGATTTATAAATACAATTGTAATATATATATATATATATATATATATATATATATATATATATATATATATATATAATTTGAGGTCATATATAAATATACCTATGATGGTGTAACTTATAAAGGAAAGATACCCCCAGCATAGGCATGGCCACTAGGTAGAAGGGAAATCAAACATATAAGAATACATATGTAATGTATATATTTCATCACACTAAAATACCTCATAAAATGCATGTGTGTATAGGAAATAATATTATATCAACCAACATGTATGATAAATAACATATGTAAAGAAGAAAACTAGCATCTGATGTCATGCTCAGGTTTTGATTTATTATTTTTGAAGATATCTTGAATGTTTTTCTTGTAACATTTTTTTATTTTATTTTATGTATAATACTAATGCAAAATGAATAATTTTAATAGGGTTGTTTACAATGTTTCCTTCAATCATAGCCAAATGGTATACTCTTTTACCTAATTTTTTAGTAACCATGAATTGACCCAACTAATTGGGCTTGAACTTGATTTTAATTTCTTTGTCCATTTTTTTTTTGGTTTTCCTTTAATACAAGACCCCCAAAAATAAAATTCATGATTATTTACCTTCTTAACATTTTCACATTTGATGCAATCCTAGTATATTTTAAAAAATTTAATAGCTTGAATATTTTGGTCATAAAGCATTTATAATTCATGTAATAATTTATCCTATTATTAATTAACTTTGATGATGTATTTTAAAGACAACCATAAAGAGGTAATTTACAACTAGAGTGGTAGTACTTATTTTATGTCATAAATAAGCTAATATAATGTAGCATTTATTGGTATACACACACTTCTATGATATGAATGAAGTGCATAAATAATTTGATTGTTATAATTGATATCACGTTTTAAAATAAAATTTCTTAGTATTTTTAGTATTTTCTTATTTTTCACTTTTGCTTTCCCATTCCTTGTGTTAATATGAAGTAGGTAACATATTCCAAATTTTTAATTTAGTGTAGAAACACTTAACCATTTTATCTTTTAACGATGATAAATGGATGTATAGAAAATTTTGCCCCATAGGTCAAATTATCACCCTTCCCAATCAGAACTTTGCATATCATGCCAGTTTGTCTTATGAGTTAGTTATTGGTCCCAGAAAGTCCTTGAAATAATCCATGATTAAAAAGCCTTTTTGGGGGATTCACTTTGGTTTTCAAAGGATTTTTTTGAGAAAAACACTATGGAGGCTTCTTTAGGTCCAAAAAGGGGTCATTTTTAGGAAGTTCAAAGGGTTCTTTCCTTTCAGGAAAGTGGCCGAAGAAGAAAAATCAATGAATTATTTTAGAAGAAAGGTTATTTTTCAAAGTTCTAAAGGGTTCTTTTTCTTTTGGAATAGGTTATTTGCAATTTTCTTGAAAGATATCTTTCCGAAGGGATTGTTTCTAACATTTTGTCCGAAACAACTTTTTCAAAGGACACTTACAACTTTTTTGAAGGATCATTTTCTCAAAAATACCATTTCAAAAGTTATGAAAAACCATTTCAATTTTTATAAAGGGTCCTTTTTAATTTTTCTGAAGGGCATTTTCATAAATCCAAAGGGTCACTTGTCAAAAAAGCATAAAGGCATTTCAAAAAGAAGAAGGGCATTTTCATAAATTCAAAGGGCAATTTTCAAAAAGTTTGTAGACATGAATTCCTTTAGACAAATTATCAAAAGGAAAATTCCATAAGTGAAAATCCTAAAGAAATGTATAGTCATAGACAGATTGTCTGAAGGAAAAGTTCATTTGCAAAATGCCAAAACAATTCCATAAGAAGAAATGCTAAAATAATTCCTTTGAGACAAAAGTTTGAAACAAAAGGATGAAAGGCTAATCCTTTTGGGAAATTGTTTGTGATAAAATTTCACAAAAAATCCTAAAAAAAATAAGCCATAGACAAATAGCCTGAAGGAATACATGTAGAAATAAAAGGACATAAAAAAATAGCCTAAAGGAATACATGCTAAAAGAAAAGTCCTAAAGACCAATTCCCATGGAAAAGTGACCAAAAAAAGATCTCGAGAGCAAAATAATAAGGAATTTCAAGGATCTAACATGGATTTTCAATGCTACATATTTGATCTTAACATGGAATTTCATGTATGCTTTAGTTTTCAAATCCCCTTTTCATGTAAGTGGAGGCCATTTGGAGTAGATTGGTCTTGAGTTTGAGTTGATTTTTTTTCAAAGTGTCACATATATTCTAATTTATCTTGTTAATTTAATTATTTCAACACTTATAACTTGTTCAAACTGAATTTATTCATCTAAGGATTGGTGTAGCATCATCTCATGCAAGATGGAGTTACTTAGAGTTAACTAGACAACGCTTATCATGCATTTTCTTTATTTTTCATGCAAAGAAAGATTTTTTTTTTCAAGTAAACTTATAAACATATCAAGAGGAGTTTCTATTTGAATATTTTTCATAGATTTCATGCATGGAGTAGATTGGTCTAAGATGGGCCCACCATTCTTTTCCAACACCAAAGAGCTTTTTCATGCAAGACATAAGACAAAAGGATATTATTTGAAGGCTTGGTTATCTTTTTATAGCTCAAGTGGAACTTGTGTGATGTGGGAGTTGATCTCCTCTCTTATTTTTAACACTAATTTCTTGGCTTTGGTATGCTTTTTACTATATGAGTTGGCTTTTTAGCCATTTGGAAGGATCCCTCTCTTGATAAGACTAGACTCTATCAAAATTGAGTTTTGTAACCTTTTTAGATAAATAAAAGGACTATTTTTAGATTATAAGGGGTTATTATAGTGTATTTATGTTAGTGATTTACATATGCCAGGCCGAAGATTTTTATGGCCTTCCATCCATAGACTGATGGTCAAATAGAAATGGTTAACAATCAAGCCCTACACAATTCCATAAATCACAGTCCATTCTAAGTATGCATCAAGAATCAAATCAAAGTAAAAATACCACACTTGATGAAAAATCTTGATTTAATGGGTACCATTTATTCTTAAGGAGGGAGGAATGATCTAAAAAATCATTCAAGTGATAATTCAGGTGATGGCTTACCTAGTTACTAGTTGATCAGATTATGCAGGTCATGTTTTATGTTTGATATCTTTTGGTTGAAGTTATAGAGGATGTAAGTGGCCTTAAATGAGGCCTATTCCATTATTTTTCTCAAGATTTGATCACTAGATAAAATATTTTCATGAAATACCAATGCATAGGAGTCAATTGGAGTTGAAGATTCACTCTTTTCTTGTCTATTCAATGTTTTAAAAGCTCAAATTGAGTAGATGTACCAAAATATAGGTGTATCACCATCATTAGATAGTATTTACTTTCAATTTTATTTCTTAAATTTTTCCTCTTCCATTTTCCTAATAGTTTATAGTGTAGAGATCCTAATTGATACACCAAAGGGAGCTAGCCCTTAGAATCTAGAGATTAATTTCACTGATTAGGCTATCCAAAGCTTAGGATTATTTCCATGTTTCAACAAACTATGAAGGCCTAAAACTACCTTCATAAGTGTGTGAGTCTGATTGATAATATCTGTTGGCATTCTTGGTGGGACACTTACTCCTTGGCATAGCTAAAGTTTGGATCTTACGAGAAGTATTTTTAGTAGAGGAGAATATTTATCTTCATCACAAGCTAAAGATTTTTCAAGTTGCAGAGTTCATAACATCATTTATGAAATTATTTCATGCCAAAGGTTACTATGAGGTCAACTAGAAAAAGTATTCCTTTTAATTTCATTAATTTGTCTTCTACATCATATAAAATATCAAGGTTTAGTAGGACAAACTCATATCCTCAAAAATAATATTTGTCTCCTGGTTATCCTACTGTTCTAATCACTACAACCCCCACTATCCAAATGGCTATCAAAAACTAGGTGCTTGTTCCATTCAATAGAGGTAACCCATGTAATTTATCCCAATTTGATGACATTTTGGTGTCTACCCTCAAGAGCATCCCATTATTCTCAAGACAAAATCAAATAACCCCTATTGAGCATATCCAAGATGTAGCTAATCTATGTTTAGTCCATAATGTTTTTGAGGATAATGTTGCTATTAGATTGCTTACTACTTCTTTCAAAGTAAAAGCATTATAGTGGTATATAAATGTGCCACTTAACTCCATTTCTACTTGCGATGAATTGGGTACAACCTTAGTCAAGAAATTTAAAGACAAATCTGATCACCTCTTTTTGGTTGAATAACTAACTACCATAACAAGAGTTCTTCATGAGTTCATGTCTAATTTTAATCTCAGATTCTAAAAGACATGGACTAGGATACCTGTGTTAATTAGGCCATCCCATGAATATGTATTCTTTCTCTATTTGAAATCCTTTAACTCTAACATTAGTGTGATGATAGAGTTAATGGGTGGTAATACCTTTCTAGATGTTTATGAGGTTACAATAAGGGTAGAGAATAGTTTGATACAAGCTAGTAATATTTCTCCAAGGCCTCCAATGACTATATTCTTAGAATTGAATTCGATAACAACCCCTCAAATTCCTTAAATTCCTCAAATTCCATCCTTACCTCTTACTGCATCACCTCAAGCTCAAATTGTATCCCCTACTAGTCAAGCTAGTGAGATAAGAGAATTGAAAATATTGTTTCAATCCTTTGGGAATAAAATATTGTAACTTAAAAGGCAACAATTTCAAGCCAATAGACCCTATCAACAACAAAATTAGACCACCTATCATCCCTTAAAAGATCAAAGGCTTCCTTATCAAGGTTTTAGAGAGAATAGATAACCTTATCAAACACAAGGAGCCATGATTCCAACTAAGCCATATTCTACCACTGATGCCAATGGTCCTTCCACTTCAAATGCCATTATTCCCACCCCACCTCAAAATAACTTGATGCAAGATTTAGGTTGGCAATCCTTAAATCTTAATGATGCTTAAAACTAGGACTTGGTATCACAAAAAATCACTATGCCACAAATGACACAAGAAGAGTTTTATTTTCAAGGAGGTCAATACCAAGATACAAGTTTAGCATCACAAGGAGAGACTCAACAATTTCAAGGTTAATTTTTCTCAAGGTGTTGAAACTAATTATACAAGTGGTCAAGTTGAAGTTATAACTAAAACTAAAAGAAGAGCCATTAATGAGGTGTAAGAGGTGAAAAATGATTCAAGTACTCATAATTTTGTTTATAATAGTAAGCAATAGCAAATTTATACCCCTACAAATCAAAAAAATCAGAATATAGAGGTTAGTAAAGTTCATCAAATACCTCTAGTTTGTGAGTAGCTAGTGCTTCAGAAATTGCAACCAAAGGTTGTAGATCTCAGTTCAGTATAGTGGATCAAATTAATAAGTATAATATAAATATTATCATGTGGGATTATCTTTCCATCCTAGGATAAAAAGGTATGCTCATTAAAGGGCTTTCAACTTTTGAATTATCTCCAAAATTAGTCGAGAAAGAAGGTGTTGTCTTAACTACTCTGGATCAGCCAACTAAGCAACAAATACATCAAGTAAATAAGATGGTAAAGGTGGAAAAAACTAACATAAAGTCAGGTAAAAATCCTCCTTTATACCTTTCTTTGATAGTAGGTGATACTCTAGTTCATAACTGTATGGTAGATAGTGGAGCTAGTAGCATAGTTATGCCTAAGCAGATTATAGACAAGCTTGACCTTGTTTATGATCCAAACACTAAGGGGGAATTAAAATTGGATGGGTAACCAAAAAATATTGTATTCATCATCAAATATCTGAAATTGACATTGAATTATTGTCCTAATTCTACTACTTAACAAGATGTTGTTATGGTAGACATGCCTCCTTACTTTGTTATGTGCCTTTCAAGGGACTTCAGCTCAAATATTGGGGGATATTATTAGCTGATTATAATTATTTGATGTTTATAACTAGGTATGGTACCAATTTAATGATCCATTATGAATCTATTTCAAGTTTACATATGGAACCATATATGCCAAGTGTTATGAACACTAACTGTATTATCTCGGATGATGTACTAAAAACTAGTGGACTAGAAAATGGATCACCTTTGGATGGAGTTCCAAATTTGTTTCTTGATAAGTTGTCTTCTACTTTGCATGATCATTATCCTTATAATCTAATTAAAGAATTACTTGGTGTGTATTTCCTTCATGAGAATGATGTACCAATTCCAACCATGATTAAGGATGATGAGTCTAATGAAGGTTTATGGCAATTATACTTTTATGGATCAAAGAATAAACATGGTATAAGGGATTAAATGATGTTTATTTCTCAAAAAAATCAAAGGTATTTCTCCTCTATTAAGTTTCAATTTCATTGTTTAAATAATGTTTTAGAGTATGAGGCACTAGTTCACATTTTGTAGTGGGCTAAGAAGATGAAAGTCAACACCTTGAAGGTTTTTGGTGATAGTGAAATTATAGTTCACCAAGTAATAGGTTTAAATATATGTAAAAATTTATTACTTAAATCTTATAATCATAGAATATGGGACTTAATTTAGTATTTCCAAGTTTTTAACATTTAGGTAATACCAAGAGGTGAGAATAAACATGCAGATAGGTCAACTACCATTGGATCACAATTTAGTATCCCAGGTGACATAAAAATGTGGTTGTAAGGCCTTATATTCTAGATAATCATGAGAATTGGAAAGTGTTTGAATATGACAATCAAATTATGAGATTATTTCAAGAGGAGGTTGAGTTTTCTTCAAGAAACCAATCAAAGTATTTGCAGCAGTATGTTGATCATATTTTGCAACTAAAAACAAATAAGTTACCCAAGGGATTGGTCAAAATGGAGAACATTTTTAGTGGTGGTGATGAGTTAAGGAAGTATAATTCATCCTTGTCAACAAAATAACAGCACTATGCCAATGTGGAGATTATAGCTAGTAAGAGTTTGAATTTGGGTAAGGTATGCACTCCTTCACAAAAGGAATCTTTCATTGAGTTATGCAAAAGTTTTGTTGATGTAATTGCATGGAAATATAGTGAACTCAAGGGATTTAACCTAATTTTATCTCAACACACCATTGAGTTAGAGGTTGAAACTAAACTAGTGAAACAAAGATAAAGGCCCATTAATCCTAAGCTTGAGCCTTTGATGAAATTTTAGATTCATAAGCTCATAGAGTTAGCAATTATATTTCCAATAAAGCACTTAACTTGGGTGTCAAATGTTGTTATGGTATGAAATAATAATGGTGAAATTATATTGTGTGTTGACTTCCATGATTTGAATAGGGCTTTACTTAAACATCACTATCCATTTTCATTAATGGAATAAATTTTATAGTTGGTTGCAGGTTTAGAGAGGTTTTCTTTGTTGGATGGATATAGTGGCTACAATCAATTTTTGGTTAAATAAGAGGACCAATTTAAGATAGCCTTCACAACCAAGTGTGGGATATTTGCATACAGAAAGATGCCATTTAGTTTATCTAATGCTGGAGCAACCTTTTAGAGAACCATGGATATGGAATTCTAAGGCCTTCTTAACAAGTTTGTACTTATTTATTTGGATGATATAATAGTGTTTTCAAATAATGTAAGTGATTACATGGTTCATCTCAAGCAATTTTTCAAAAGGTGTAAATTTGGGGTATCTCTAAATCCCAAAAAGTGTGTATTCTCAATTCATGAAGGTAAGCTCCTTGTCCATGTGGTTTCAAAGTATGGTTTAAGAATATATTATAAAAGGGTTGATTACATTCTTGAACTTTCTTTTCCTAAACACAAAAAGGCTATACAAAGCTTCTTTGGGAAAATCAACTTCATAAGGAGATATATTTCAAATTTTGCCATAGCTAAGCCACTTAAAACCATGCTAAAGAATAATAAGAGCTTCATATGGTCCAAATAAGGATTAAAGAGTTTTGAAGATATTAATAAATCCATAGCTAGTGTTGCTACACTTATAAATCTACATTTCACAAAAGAATTCATTTTGTACACATATGCTAACATAAACACCATTTTAGGCATTCTTATACAATAAAATCATGAGGCTTTATAGCAACCAATAGCTTATTTATTCAAGGCTTGGAAGATTATGAAACAAGGTAATATTTTGTTAAAAATAATGTGCTTTTATTTATAAGGTCTCTTAAAAAGTTTAGATACTTGTTGTCTAACAATAAAATACATCTAATGGTTTATCATCCAAGCATCAAGGAGTTCCTTTTGAACAAAGATATAAATGAGAAGAGAGTTGGTTGGATAACCAAGTTAATGGAGTATGATGTGGAAATTAATGTCACAAAGTTAATTAGAGGCAAAGGACTTTTTGAGCATCTAGCTCAACACTTGCAAGAGACTAATGAGGTTGTTTTGGTGTCAAATGGTGAAGAGGTTGTAGCTGGTCATATCTCACCTTCTAGCTAGTTTCATGACTTGGTAAGCTATCTCCAAGATGGTATTTGTCCCTCTCATCTAAGTGTTTCAAAAATAAGATATCTTAGGTTACAATCAATTCTTTTTTTACTTATTGATGGTGTTTTGTTCAAGAAAGATATCAATGGCATGTTGCCAAGATGTATAGAGCCAAGCCAAACTCAGTGATTTTTTAAATAATTCATTAATGGACATGGTGGAGGACATTTTCCCACAAGAACTACAGCCCTTAAGATCATGAGAGGTGGGTATTATTGGCCTAGTATATTTGGTGATTGCCATGCATGGGTTAGGAAATCCAAATAGTGTGTTATGTTTAAAGGAAAAATGAAACATACAGCCTTACCTCTTCAACCAATTGTGTTGGATCAACCCTTTATCCAATGGGGATTAGAATTTATTGGTCTCATAAGTCCTCCTTCAATTTCAAGACATAAATGGATTCTAAATGATACAAATTACTTCACACATTGGATAGAAGTAGTGGCATTAAAAGAAGCAAATGAAACCAATGTTATAGATTTATATGAGGGTTTGCTTACTAGATTTAGAGTTCCTTCAACTATTATTTTTGATAATGCAATGGATTTTGTGGGAACTAGGATCAGATAATTAGCTGTCCAACATGGAATTTATCTTAGCACTTCATCAAACTATTATCCACAAGGCAATGGCTTTGCTAAATGTATAAATAAGAACCTATTGAAGATTATAAGAAAGACTATTAAAGATAATCAGAGATCATGGCATCTAAATTTGAATTCAACTCTATAGGTTGATAGGATCACCTACAAAATGTCAATAGCCAACTCTTCATACGAGCTGGTATATGGTAAGGAAACAAGTTTACTCATTTCTCTTAAGTTTCATACTTTAAAACTAATGCATAAAATTGAATTATTGGAGAATTATCCCATGGAGATCAGGTATTTTGAGTTTATGGAGTTGGAAGAGATAAGAAATTAGTCCATGCTAGACATGGAAATTCATCAAACACAAGTGAGGAGAGCTTTTGACAAGGGAGTTTCCTCAAAGTTTCAAAGAAGGAGATTTGGTCCTCAAGTGGGATGAGGATAGAGCTAAACCAAGAAGGAACACAAATTTTGATTCCATTTTGAGTGGCCCATACACAATTTCTAGCTATAAATCCCATAATGACTTCTAGATTTCAAAGATGGATGGTGAAGAGCTTCCAATCCTAGTCAATGGGATACTTTTGAAACATTGCTACTGAAGAGATAGGTTCCTTATACATAGTTTGTTTGTTTCTTTCCCTCCAAGTGATATTCAAAACCATTAGTTTTATTATATTTTATCTCAAATAAGTGCTTTGTTTGCACTTTTTATTTATTTAGTTAGTTTTCCTTGCTTTGTGTGTTTACCTTCTTATTTTAGATGGTGAAAGTTATCTCATTTCAAATCAAAAGTTGTACTTGTAGTCATGGACCAAATTTTTCATTATTTTATAAGTTCAAATGTCATGTATATGGTCTAGTTCTCAATCATAATAGGCATGCTTCCCAGTTGAGTCACCAAAATGTTGAAAATTTTGCCCCATAGGTCAAATTGTCACCCCTACCATTCAAAACTTTACATATCATGTTAGTTTATCTTATGAGTCAGTTATTAGTCCTAAAAACTCCTTGAAATAATCCATGATTAACAAGCCTTTTTAAAGCATTCACTTTGGTTTTTAGAGTATTTTTTTGAGAAAAGCATTATGGAGGCTTCTTTGGGTCCAAAAAGGGGTCATTTTTAGGAATTTCAAAGGGTTCTTTCCTTTCTAAAAATGTCCATCTTCAAAAATTCCAATGGTCCATTTGAAAAACCTAAAGGATTCTTTCCTTTTGAAAAAGTGGCTAAAGAAGAAAAGTCAATGAATTATTTTGGAGGAAAGGTTCTTTTCCAAAGTTCTGAAGGGTCCTTTTTCTTTTGGAAAAGGTTATTTGTAATTTCCCTGAAGGATATCTTTCTGAAGGGATTGTTTCAGACATTTTTTCTGAAACAATTTTTCCAAAGGACACTTACAAATTTTCTAAAGGGCACTTTTCTCAAAAATACCATTTTAAATTTTCTAAAAGACCATTTCAATTTTTTTGAAGGGTCCTTTTCAATTTTTTTGAAGGGCATTTTCATAAAGCCAAAGGGTCACTTGTTAAAAAAGCTGAAGGGAATTTTCAAAAACCTGAAGGGAATTTTCATAAAGATGAGGGGAATTTTAATAAATTCTAAAGACATGAATTCCTTTGAACAAATTATCTAAAGGAAAATTCCATAAGTGAAAATATTGAATAAACAAATAGTCATGAATAAAAATTTTGAAGGAAAAGCTCATTTGCAAAATGATGAAACAATTCCATGGGAAGAAATGCCAAAACAATTCCTTTAGGATAAAAGTCAGAAATAAAAGGTTGAAAGGTTAATCCTTTTAGGAATGTGTCTGTGGGAAAATTGTATAGATAAAAAGCCTAAAATAAATAATCCATGCACAAATATCCTGAAGGAATACATGCAGAAATAAAAGGTTACAATACATAGCTCAAAGTAATACATGCCAAAAGAAAATTCCCAAAGACCAATTCCCATGGAAAAGTGACCAAATAAAGAGCCTGAGGGAAAAAGACTAAGTAATTTCAAGGAGATAACATGGAGTTTCAATGCTACATATCTGATCTTAACATGGAATTTCATGCATGCTCTAGTTTTCAAAGCCCCTTTTCGTGCAAGTGGAGGCCATTTGGAGTTTATTAGTATTGAGTTTGAGCTGACTTTTTGTCAAAGTGTACCATATATTCTAATTTATCTTATTAATTGAAGGATTTTAACACTTCCAACTTGTTCAAACTAAATTTATTCATCTAAAGATTGGCATAGCATCATCTCATGAAGGATGGAGTTACTTGGATTTCACTAGTTAAGGCTTATCATGCATTTTCCTTATTTTCCATGTAAAGAAGGACTTTATTTTATTTCAACTCAACTTCCAAACATATCAAGTGGAGTTTCTCTTTAAAGATTTTTTATAGCTTTCATGCATGGATCAAATTGGTCCAAGATGGGCCCACCATCCTTTTCCAACACCAAAGATATTTTTCATGCAAGAGATAAGATAAAAGGATATTATTTGAAGGCTTGGTTATCTTTTGATAGCTCAAGTAGAACTTGCGTGATGTGGGAGTTGATCTCATCTCTTATTTTTAACACCAATTTTTTGGCTTTGGTATGCTTTTTACTATATAAATTGGCTTTTCAACCATTTAGAAGGATCCCTCTCTTGATAAGTCTAGACTCTATCAATATTGAGTTTTTTAACCTTTTAAAATAAATAAAAGGACTGTTTTCATATTCTAAGGGGCTGGTATAGTGCATTTATGTCAGTGATTTGCATATGTGATAGAATTTTCTTCCTTGTCAAGTCCTGATTCTTACTTAGTTACTAGTTAATCAGATTATGCAGGTCATGTTTTATGTTTGATCTCTTTTGGTTGAAGTTATATCAAATGTAAGTGGCTAGTTAGTGCCTTAAATCAATCCTATTCCATCATTTCCCTTAAGCTTTGATCACCAGATAAAGCCTTTTCATGAAATATTGATGCATAGGAGAACTAAAGTTGAAGATTCAATCTTTTCTTATCTAATCAATGTTTTAGAAGCTCAAATTGAGAGGATGAACCAAAATATAGGTGTATTACCATCAGTATATAGGATTTCCTTTCATTTTTTTTCTTACCTTTTTCCTCTTCCCTTTTCTTGGTAGTTTTTAGCATAGAGTAAAGATCCTAATTGATAAACCAAAGGCAACTATGCCTTAGAATCTATAGATTCAATCCACTAATTAGGCCACCCATAACCTAGGATTGTTTCCATGTTTTAGTAGATTTTGAAGGCCTAAAACTACCTTCACAAGGGTGTGAGTCTAATTGACAATAGGATGTAACAATATTTTATGGTAGTCTAATCCTCAAAATAACATGTCATTAATAATTGGTAGGATATCTTCACCCCTGGTAGACTGTAAAGGTATGGCCTCAACCTATTTGGTAAAATATTCTATAGCAATAATGATTAGATTGTGACCATATAATAATCTTGGATTTATTTTTCTAATCAAATCAAATCCCTAGAGGGAAAATGGCCAAGGTGAAAAATGGATTGTAATTAGTATGATGTAACATGATTGGGGTTGCTATGAATTTGACATTTTGAACAATTTTTTTGCGTTTCCATGACATTCCTAGTCCATTAAATTAAAATATTAATCTTACCATAATAATTTGTGATAGATAGCTTTTCCACTAAAATGATAACCACATTTAGTATCGTGTACCTATAATACGTATATTTTATCTTCTTTGTCATTAAATCACCATATTATTTTCCCATCAAATGATATTTTAAATAAGTATCCATCAATTAGAACATAATGCATGGCTTTACGCTATAATTTACCTTTATAATTATGCACAGTATTTTATGGCATAACATCTTGATATTATTAATTTTATATATCACTATACCATTTAGAATTTAATATATTGTAGTAGTGATATCAATAGGGATTATTAAATCTACATTTTCCATTGCATCGACATGCCTAATGTAATTTTGGGGTATATTTTCTACTGAGAATGTGTTAAAACATGTCATTAATATTTATTCCATGTATTTTTATGGAATTAAATTTTCTTCCTTGGTTTCATAAATATATAAAAATTATTAAATTCTAAAAAGGAATCCCCTTATACTTTCAAATATATTTTTGTAGTGTTTATGTGGTTGTTAAACCTAGTACTATATCCTCATGTTCTTATACATTGTTTGTACATGAAAATCCCCCCAAAAAAAAATGGCAATGGATGACCTTGTGGAGTAATGAAGACTATCCCTGATACAACACTAGTGGCATATTTTCATTGATAAAATACATGATATAGGTGTCATTATCAATGTGATATGTAGTGAAATAATCTTTGATGGGTGATGTATCTAATATCAAATTTTCTTCTAGGTGATTTGCAATAATTTTCCTTTTCACTAAATTTTGATTTACGAATTTTACGTAAAATTTAATAAGTAACATTATGCCTTTGGAAATGTTTCATGATAAACAAGATTTGGTTATGAGAAAATTAATCATTTCTATAGTTTTTATAACTTGTGTCTCATTATTAAGCATATAGTGCCATAATTTCTATGTTGTGAATACAAGAGCTAAAAATAAATTTTTGATGGGATTGTAATTTTTATCATAATATAATAATGTATGCATGATATAATAAATGGTGCACTTTTTATTATCATCATGATATTGTGCAAGTAAATTTACAAAGGCATGTTCTATAACTTATATGTGTAGTATGAGGGGTCTATCTATAATTGGAAGTATTAATATAGTTGTATTACATATATTCTTTGATTGCATCGTAAATCTATCAACAACTAGCATCTTATTAAAATTTGGTATTTTATTGAGTAAGTGTGTGCAATATTATGTCTTATAAACCAATTGAGCTACAAAACATATTATTTCTTGAACTTTTCCTTACAGTGCTCATAATTATTTTAGTCATGTTGGAAGAGTCATATATATAATATCCTTAATATTTTTGGGATCTAATTTAATTTCTTGTTTAAATATGATCTAATTGAGTAAAAATTTCTAGATTTAAATCCAAAGCCACACTTTTTAGGATTAAATCATACATTTAACTTTTAAAGGCATTAAAATATTTATATTAGATATAAATTATAATCTTTTCGATGTTTTGATTTTGTTATCATGTCATCCCATAGTATTCACATTATTTTATATATAATCATGGAATATGTGTGTCATATCACTTTGGTAAGTATCCCACATGTTTTTAAACCCAAAGGGCATGATGAAATAATAAATGTCCCCAATGGTGTGATAAAATATGTCTTTGCTTAGTTAGTGGGGTTAATCTTTATTTGGTTGTATCCAAAAAACTCTCTATAAATTATAAAATTTCATATCTAGTGGTAGAATAAAAAATCATATAAATATTTGGAAATTGGAAATCATCTTATGGGCATGCCTTATTTAAATATCATTAATATGTAAAATATGGAGTGTCTATATCAATATTTGTAATCGGTACTATATTGGTGGTCCATTCAAGATAATCCACATATAGATTAAAACTATAATCCGTAAGCCTTTTGATATATATATTAAGTACCGATGCTACTTTCATATGCATTTTTATAATTTTTTACTTGAAAGGCTTAGAATTTGGTAGAGTAATATTTTATTAATTATAATGATAGGATCAATTCTAGGCATATATTTATAATACCATGTGAAAAAATTTATGTAATCATGTAAAATTTATTGAATATTTTCATCTTCATCCTTGTTTAATAATGCCACCAGAAGTATTGGTCACATATATTATAATATATTTGTTAGTGTCATCCATTTATCCAAGTATGGTTGGTTGGATATTGAATGAGGAGATATATTATTGTGATATAAATAATAAATATATTCATACATCCCAAGATATTATAGGGTGAAATCATTATTTTAAAATTCATCTAATGATGGAATTTATAGCAAAGTTGTATTGTCCATTATTTATGGGTATACCAACTATAATACATATGTATTATGAACTTGTTATGTTGGTTTAGGCTATGATTTAAAGAAAAAATGTATATATAATGAGTGGTTTAAACTATTTTATATTTTATTTTATTTCTTACTCAAAATAACCAAGACCTTGTCACCATTTTATTTAGATGGCTTGAATGGGCTTGATAATGCCTTGTGCATGTGCTCCCAATTCTTGCCTTGTCTTTCCATTTTTTTGAAAAAATATTTAAACAAAAAAACACATTGGATATTTTTTTTTGATTATTTCATTGGAGTAGAATAGAAACTTGGTGATGTAATTGATTTTAAATTCCAAGCATATGGTTTCATGTAAGGAATGTAGTGATCCTCAAGTTGAGTCAGTGCACAATATTTAAATAGTTCTTGATCCACATGGCATACATATATGTATCCTTATTGACCAATATTTAGACATGAATTTAGAGCATATGGAACTATTCACATATCATGTATCCATATCCTTCCTAAAAGAATATTATAATTTAGGTCATTAGTCATGACCTGATAAATGGTGTCTATTGTATGAGGATCCATGGTTATATGTAATATAATTTATCCTAGTAATTTACAAAAAATAATATCAAATACTTGAATGGTCATGTCTGAATAAGTAAGATATTTTACCTATATACCTACTAATTTTAATAAATATATATTAAAAATATTTATTCTTGATCCATTATCAAGAAGAACCTGTTTGAGAAATTTATTGTGCAAAAAAACCTTGATATATAGTGGTAGATATTTATCAAATATATGCTTAGGAGATAAATCTTATCTTTAAAAATATATTATTTATTTCATCCATTATAAAAAATTTATAATAGAATCAACATAATGTGTTTTTGAATTTCTTGGTAAAGTTATGTTGTATAATGCTTCATAAAGAGCATATTTATATATGGTCATTGTTTGAAGATATTCTAATATTAAGATCTTGGCATGATTATTTTATATTTAATACATAATTTCATACTATTTTTATGGATATGATTTCCATGTGTGTGGTGGTTGGGGTCAATGAGGGACATTTATACCACCTTCCTTTTATTATGGTCAATGAGGTATCTGATTGCATTTGATAATAACTATATGAACAATAGAATTTAATATAAATTATGGAAAAAAATTGTATGTGGAAATAATTGAGTCATGAATTCATTTTAGTGATTAGTAAGGATAGGTAATAGATAATATTGGATATTATAACAATATGAATTTAGGAAGGCTATATATTATACATTAATTTTCTTATCCTTATTATGATTTTGTATTTAGTAAATATATATAAATAATGAATAACATATTGGGAACTAAGATAATATGTGATAATGAAGTTTAAAATATATGAACTATATTTCCTCACTATGATTATGATTTTATCTTTGAAAAAATTACAATGTGGAAGGGGGTGTAACTAGTCAAGGGTGCGCTTACATTATAGGTTCTCAGATATATAGATCCCAGTAATAAATAGTGAATATGGCCATGACGGAAATAACTATAGAGGATTACATCATACCTATAGCCATACTATCCAATCTCATGGGATACGTTTAGAGAAACTTCCTAGGGTAGTTGCTTACTGATGCACTAGAAGAAAAATTGACTAAAGGCTTCCTAAGGCTGAAAAAAGAATCTTATACATTTTTAATATACCATGATGTGCACTAATATATATATATATATAGAGAGAGAGAGAGAGAGAGAGAGTTTATTATCTAATTTATTGATTATTGGGGTATTATCCCTCACACCATGATGTAGGGAAAAATTTTAACCGCTTTACCCATAATGACATCTCTTATGAGTTTCAAAACTACCAAAACATAGTTTATAAGAAAACCGAACAAAATAAAAAATGAAATTAAAAAGTAGAAGCACAAAAATAAAGGTTAAGGCTCATAATTATATTTTACCCTATTTTTTAAAAAACACTAAATGTGATTTCTTGGGTGGAAATTTAGGTCACTTTTGTATGTCTTGGTTTTATGACTCACCCAATGAGAAGTGACACAAATTTTCTAAAAATTGGATAAATCACTCATGAGATGGTGATTTTCCTCTGCATTTGAAAGGAGAAACTCCCTTCTATGATTATGGGGTCTTTTTATACTTCTGAATAGAATTTTTTTTAAAAAAAGGAAACAAAATTGGAAAATGGTGGAAGATGAGAAGAATTAAGGTGAGAAACCAGTAGTGGAATGAATGCAAATAATTTCATTAATAACTCAAAATTAAATGAATGAGATGAAAATTATTCCTCTCAAAAAAAAATGGACATAGGATCATCAGGTGGAATGGAATGAAAAGCTTGCCTGGAATCATAAAGTCTCCTCAAAACTTATATTGACAACATTTGGTACAAATCCCATCCATGGGGTTTACAACATAAAGTCTAGAAATATAGTGATTTTCACACAACCAAAAGAACTAAAAAAAATTAATGGATTGTCTACCTATGAATAAAATTATAGAATTAAAAAATAAAGAGAACCAAAACCCACAAAAGCTAATAATTGAAATCACATGCTTGATTGCATTCCATTAATCAAATCTAAAAATCATGTAGTCCACACAAAAATTTGTAGGCATCTCTTCCTTAAGAGTTTTAAATAAATAAGTACCCTTTTACAATAGTTATCTCTCCAATTTATAACACATAGGATGATGAAATGACCTTTCATATTCTCATTTTTCTCATATTATATTTTACATTTATTTTTTATTTTTTAATAAAATGAATCAAATAAATGACAAATAAAGTTCAACAAGCCTTGTATATTGGGTGATAGAGTATATAAATATTATGTACCACACCTTAACTATGAATTTGATTTGTGTAAAGGAAAAACTAAGAATTAAACATGTAAAAAAGTTTTTAAGGATAAAATTATTTTCATCATTAAATTTCTTATTTCATTTTGAATGCTTCAAACTGGATCCAAAACATATTTTATATGTGAAAGATATGGCCAAATAGAGAATTTTTTCCTAGTGAACATGTGATGTATTGTCATAACAACACTTAGTAATTTTTTTCCTACCAAAATTTTCATCAAATGATCAATATATTACATGATTGGATATATCATTTTAATAAATTTAGAATGCTTGAAATGAGATACAAAACAAAGTCCAAATGCAAAAGTTGTGGAAAAAATATAAAAATAACTTTCTTTCCTTTAGTCCTTGGCATGTCCTTGCATCTATCATACACATGGGGTTGGTTTAGATAACCTTGGAAGTTCTAGATCTACAGACTTAAAAGTTAAAGATCTTGGGTTCAATATTGTAAAAAATATTCAAATTTTGGGATCTTGATGTTTGAAACAAATATGATATAATGAGAACCAAAATAGAGATTAAATGTGAAATATATAACAAAATGGGTAATTTTCACCTGATTAGCCCTTTTTCCCTATTGGCTCTAAAGTTACATATCTCTGGTATGAAAATTATACGAAGTTTAGGCCTATGAATCAAAAATAAAATGTGATGTTTAGGATACTATTTATAAAGAATAAAATGATAAATAAAGTGGAGATTAGATGTAAAATGTTTACAAAAATGAATAATTTTCACCTAATTATCCCTTTGTTCTTATTGGCTTTGATGTTCTAGATCTCTAGTCTAAAAAATATATGAAGTTTGGTCCTCTTAGGTTTAAATAAAAGATGATCCTTAGGATAATATCATTACAACACATGAAACTAGAACTAAAATAATGATTGTATGTAAAATATATACCAAAATGAGAATTTTGACCCAATTGTCCCTTTGTTCCTACTAGATCCAAAGTTATGGATTTCTAGAGTGAATAATATATGTTTGGGACAATGAGATTTTAATAAAAGATGATCCCATATAAAATATATCTTCAACTCATAAAATGGGAAACAAAATGGACTTTAGATGTGAAATATTTTACAAACTAGACAATTTTCACCTAGCCCACCATTTGTCCCTATTGGCTCTAAAGTTTCATATCTCTAATATGAAAAACATATGCATTTTGGGACTATAAAATTTGAAAAAAAGATGATAAACTAGATAATATATCTCCAATGCATCAAATGAGAACTAAAATAGAGATTAGTTGTATAAAATATAAGAAAAATGGAAGAATTTAACTTGATACACACTTGAGGTGCAAATTTTACTTGATTTCTTTGGCTTCTCCAAAATGAAATTTATTCAAGTGAAACATGTAGAAGACCTGGTATGCCCATGAGCCCTAGCTGATCTTGCACTAAAATTTCAATTTATTCATGTGAAAACCATAGTTTTAAAATTTTTATGAATTCAAATTTTGGGTCAAATAGAATTAAGAAGTGTTATTATGTATATAAGTGTAAAAATATAAATATTATAATGCTAAAGGTGCACAATATTTAACTATTATTATCTTAATAAATTGTTAAATATGGAAAGTTTATAGTTTGGAAAATCACTAAGGATAAATATACTTAGCTTGCACACTTAACTTTGTTGATTATTTTAGATTATTGACTATGAAAATTAGAAGAATATATGATTATGAAAGCACATTATCGAAATTATGATCATAAATAAAATCTAGATAGGTCCATTGTAAGTGGATGATGATATAATGTGTTTTAGCTTGTTGATCATAGAATTATTCCAATTGAATTTTGTAGGTGGTATATCAGAAATAAAAGATAAAAAAATAATAAGTAAATTATAGAGTAAAAGTAAACAATCTCTATATCTAGACAAATTTATTTTATAAGGATAAAAGTGCAATGTGTCTAGGTTTGTTGAATGTGGACTTGTTTGGGTTGACTGTGTATCTAAAATAATTGCTAAACCCATTATGCTTATGAATGATAGTAAATATAAGATATTATACTTAGGTTTTTTCCATGAGGGAACCACTATGCATATTATTTTATCTTTGAAAAAGTTAGGGAAATTTGATAGTTTAAAAACCCAAAAGAAAAAGAGGGGAGTGTAATGGGTTGAGCTAACCTCAATCACC
This sequence comes from Torreya grandis, assembly GCA_037957365.1. Classification (NCBI taxonomy): domain Eukaryota; kingdom Viridiplantae; phylum Streptophyta; class Pinopsida; order Cupressales; family Taxaceae; genus Torreya; species Torreya grandis. The sequence goes on along the minus strand of JARHVA010005734.1, from coordinate 215,948 downwards.
CCACTAATGATTTAATAATGCCTATGTATCTAATACTCTAAGGAGGAAAATAAAGCCCACATATTTATCCCACCTATGTATGTAGCTATAATTTAACTTTGACACTTGACAGTGATAGTGATTGACTTATTTAGAGGGTTCTTAACTTGGTTTATGTCTATTAATGAATATTGCAGAATTTAGAAAAGATAGGGTAGCTTTGATAAATGTGAAGAAGTGTAAATTATTGTACCAAGTGATGGTAATGAATGACCCTTGACATGTATTTAAAAGTGAATATTTTGAATTTACTTTAGATAACCATTTGAAATGTATCGAAAGATCCAAAATGATAACTATTAATATGGAAATTAGTTATTATTTGGTGTAGGACATAGTTGGCCTAAGTGGACAGTGGCACATTCTACCTTTGTTTTCCTAGGGTGGGCTTGTTTAGAGAAATGAAGTACCTGAGTTAGAGTTGGAGATAGTCTAATTATTTTTAAGATAATAAGATAGTTTGACGTTAAATTTTTTTATGCAATGATAGTGGTAAATAAATGGTTGAGCACATATATAGATGAATGGATTAGAGTAATGATGAATAAGATTCATGTTTTAATAATAATCCATGTGGTTTATAATGTGTCAATAATTAACATTGTCATTTATCTATGATCAAATAAATGTGTCTATATTGGTTAAGTTGACCCAAAATAACTTTATTTGGGTTTTTAAGAATGTGTTTTTCCATTTAGACCATCTAATTTTTATTAGAAGCTTTCATTTTACCAAAAATCCAACACTTTTGGAAGTAATCGTGTAATATGTAGTTGAGGATTTCTCATATAGTTATTAAGAGGATATTTTTTAATGTATCACCCACTAATGTATATTTAATTTAATGTTTTTGTGGTTGCCATTTATAGGAGGACTATATATATATTGTTTGTATCAAGATTATTGATATTTTTTATTGGGATATTATTATTCATATTTTTAAAATATTGAAACATGTTGCATTTGATAGATCATGATTGAGGTTGATAAAAATTACATCATGAGGCATTTCTCTCAATTGTGGGCATATGATGGATAAAGGAAATAACCTTATAATATATAAATGGGTTGATTATTTCTATAAATAAATGAAGAAGATACATAATTGAGATGTTTATAAATAAGGAATATAATAATATTAATTAATTAAAATTGACAAAAAGAGAGAAAAAAAACATGAATATAACCTAATGTAGTGATGGAGTAAAATTCACATCAGGGTCAAAATACTTATTTGGGGGTACTAAAAATAATTATCCTCTAATATATGAAAAAATTATAATATAATACTATATCAAGAAAACAAACAAAATATTATTCCACCAATATATGGGGTTATATAAAAGGGCTATTTACAATGAAGATTTCAAGAAAAACACTAGAAATCTATACAAATAACTAATGAACATAGACATTACTAGATCTAAGATATAATAGGATTAAGATAAAGTAATAAATGGAATAATATTTCTATTATGTGTTAACTAGGAATTAGATACTCTAAGGATTGTAAAGGTGTTATCTAGAAATGTAACAACCCCACTAGGTTTGACTTAGAAAAACATGATAACTTTTTTTATTTAATCAACATATTATTTTTTACATTACACCATGAAAATATAATTAGTGATACATAAAATATACTCTAAGTATGAAAACTATAATATAATAATGTGACATCTCTCCATCACTGATCACTATCATCATATGAATCAAAACATAATTAAATATAGAAAGTAATTACAAATGTCCATCCATAGATGGTATCAAAATGCAACCATTGATGACATGGTATAATAAGTAATAATTACATATAATTAGAATAATATATCAATAATAATGAATAAAATATAATGTTAAATATAAAAGATACAAGATATAAATCTCCATGGAGCATGAGTTCCCCAAACTCCAATATCTATAGCAATCCTCAGTGTCATCTCTAATAAGTACTGATGTGGTGAGGCAGATCATCACCTTAACACTTTTACACACCAACAATAAACTATTGATCCATAAAAAAATCCCATATTAGGTAATTTCCCTCCATTCATAGAGGATTAGATAGTGATGGTGCAAGAATCTAGAGAGACAAACTAGTACTCGTGTGTTGTATGATTTCTAAAAACATGCAGTATACCATAAATAAATTTATTCTAACATGATATTTCACAAACAAGTAAATCATACACATGAAATGAAAATGTCTAACTAATATTACTTTTTCTAAAGTTTTCAATAGTTATTGATCTTTAGGATCAGTCAATTTCATACACACTACTTAATCAGATCACCTTCATCTACCATTGTGATGCTAGTAAGCTAGTGAAGTCTATTCTCACTAATTAATCAGTACCAACAATGTGAGATTTGATTAACATATATATAACCAATAGATTCATATATATTTCTTCCTAATAATAAGCATCAAAACATGTTTAACATAGGAATAAGTAAAATGCATATATTTAGTCCATCAAACATATGAATGGATATTCACAATATCATCTATAATAGACATAACAATTATAGTTTATACCACCCAAGTATAACATACATTTAAATTATAATTTTATAGTTTTTATAAGTAGTTTTCAAAACTAATACACTATATGACATACCATAATATCATATTTCATTGTCCATGAGCACAACAACTTAATTATGAACAACCAGTCTTATAATTTCAAAAATCAAATGTCTCATAATCCTAAAAAAAAAGTAAGTACAATGTATACCAACCAGGTATATCCTATGTTTAAAATGCATGATACTATAACTTATACACATACATCATGATTCATTAATATATGCTATATATGTCTAAACACTTATACATATTAATATACCCCTAATATGTATCACACATAAGTTTTCAATACTATATGTATATATACTAATAGTCACATATAACTATAATCAAGGAATTTATAAGATTTACACAATCATTACATCCATGAATAATCAAGATATAAAATAAGTACTATAGTTAATATAACTTTATATATCAATATTACACTCTCATTATTTATTGTTAGTTCTCAAAATAGAATAAAACAACCTCTAATTCAAATTCAACATATAAGGTATTCGTAGAGTTCCTTTATGTTTTTGAATTCTACAACAGTCTATGTATTTTATATATGTTACTATAGGTTTGAGTCCATCAAATAATTTTATATAAAACTACTATTCTTGACATACATTAATTAGTTTTCACATAGGGTTCGAAACATAGCCAAAGCATAGACTTAGCCTCCTCATAGCTTATATATATATATATATATATATATATATATATATATATATATATATATATATATATATCAATAATGGATATAATATTAGTCAATACGTAGTATAGTGACAATGTGACATTACAATAGAAATGTTTATTATCACAAATATTTATATAAATATTAGTGATATCCCTATTAATAAACTATATAATGCTTTTCTCACTAAAAACATGTACATACAGGTACATCCATATCTATGTACATCCATTCTCAAGCATGTTTATCATATGATTTTGGTTCACAAGATATATAAAAGATATGTATTCATATCTCAATATAATGATTGATTATATTCAAACTCATCAATTATATAACATAGACTAAAATATATATTTTCACTCATCAAATAGCTAATGTGGACACATTCAAATAGAAATATACATAATATAAAGATCTATGGTTAAATATTTCCAATATTTTATCTATGACCAAGCTTTGTTCAAGATTTATAACTAATATTATGATCTACAACTAATATGATGATCTAAGACTATATGTCTTATGAAATTTTATATGAATTAAGTATAGTGCTTAATATACTCCAAGCTTATGCCTCCTTGCATCATGGATTCACTATTTATGAAAATCTCTATCTGTATCCATTAGATTGATATATATATATATATATATATATATATATATATATATATATATATATATATATATATATATATATATATATATATATATATATAATTGATAAAATACACAATATTAAATCCACTGAATCCATTAATGGATTGTCAGTTTTAAAGAGTTACATTATATCCAAATTTATATTTGTAGTTTATATTTCCATAACGGATTATAATATATCCATATTGTAGATATAAAATGTAAATTATATTATATCCAACCTAGATTATATATTTACATATTATAATTCCACATAATTATAATTTATTTAAATGACTATATTACTATATTAATCACAAGTATATAATGATCAGTGTATTTATAGTGTACATAATATGATGTATGGATCACCATAAAGGTCACTACACTACCTTAGTTTGTTGTGTAAATAATGAAATTCACTATATCTATTAGTCATCATTGCATATTATATTATATCCTTCTTTCTATATTATATTATATTATATAAAATGAATATAAAAACATAATCATCAAAAATATTATTAAAGAATATTATACAACAATTTATATAGACCCTTAGTTCATTGTTTTACCCAAGTCATTACCTTTGAACATTTCATATATACCAATATGTATAATTAAACTATTGTTTTTACTCAAGTCACTATGAGTTATGACTAGATCACTTAAAATAACTAGATCACTTATATTAAGTCATTGTTTTAATATATATACTCAGTTTAAATAGTTATATGCTAGCTGATCATATTGATCTAGATTGATAAATTATAAAATTTAGTTCACTTTATATTCAACATTATAACATAGGTAGCTAATACAAATTATTTATTTATTTTTATGCATATACAAGTCATTGTCTAATAAGCATATACTACAGTTCATTATTACTCAGGTCACTATTATAAAATCTTTGTGTTAAATAGCAAAAGATATTTTGATAAGTCACATACTATATGAATATATTAATCATAAAATTTATTCAACAATGGTTCCTCTTTACCATTTATTATATAAGTATATTGATTATAGTTGAGTTGTATTTATTACTCAGCTAAAATAAATTTATAATAAGGAGATCCTTTATTATATAGACTCTATTACTTATATTATTCACATTACTCAATATCTCAAGATCAAAGATATATTTTCCACAAAGACATATTACATTGATATATTAAATCCTGATATATATTACTTATATTGTCAATATATATATATATATATAACTAGTAACAATATATCCATTTTCTATAGAGACTATTATTATAATACATATTACTTGATTATTATAGACTTATATAGTATCATATACATTATCCACAAATATCTAGTAATATTATATTAATTATGGATATTATATGATACAGACTATATACTAAGGCTCGTGAGATTATTAAGGAGATCCTCAATTATTATAGACTATATTAATTAAAATTATGGTATTATAGGGTATGAATACCAGCCTCTTAGAAATGGTTTTCAATGAGTTACATAATGGCATAGTTATATATGTCAATTTTTAAATAGATTTATAGAACAATTTAAAAAACACCACCTACCTAGTCAAAATCATCCAACTTACTCTTTAAATTCTCCTATTCTCATTCATCTCCACTCTAGTTCTATCCATTCTCTGCACCTTTTCTTCTTTCTATTCATATTCCCCTTTTTATTACTATTCTCCTCCCTTTTCTTATGTTTTTCCCCCTTCTAAGTTCTATGTTTTTTCTTGTATGATTCTATTTTATTTTTATTCTATTTATTTTATTTCCCTTTTTTTATTTTCATTATAATCTAATTACTAATTATAATAAAATTGATTTATTTATTACTAACTTAGTTTAGGTAAACAATCATTATGACTTAATGATAATATTGATTAATAATCTTACCACTAATATAAAGTCATTTAACTTCTATTACCTAATTATATTAAGGCATTAAATCCAAATAATGGTATCTTCAAATATCATAAGGGTAACTAGTTAACATTTCAGACACATGGGTTTAGTCTAAATACAATAATAACCTGATACTTATTCCTATAGATTTATGTTTCCATAACATTAACAATCATGACAAAAGGACATAACAAAATTTTACACTAAATCTACATTTAATATCCATAATGAAATCATACAAAATTAATTCCACCAAGGCATAAATCATAACTAAAACACAACTAGTATGTAGAATCATTTATCCAAATGCAAATAACATCCAAAAACACACTAATCTAACCATTAAAAAAATGAATATAACATATAATGTCTAATTTGGTGTGTATAGGGTTCTATCCATTCCTCTTTCATCCCCCAATAACTCCATCTATGTCATCCTCTTTGATGATGCTCTCCCTCCATCATACTTTGAGGGATGAATGTCTCTTGCATCCAATTCATGATAAGTAGGTAGTTAGTACATAACATCAGGACATGTATATCATAAAATACTACTAAATAATAAGTGAACATGATCATAATGTAAATAATATACACTGCAACAAGTCATAGCAATGAAATCATGAAACTAAAGCAACATACCACTGTCCTATAACAACATATGACTTACAACTTAGTTAGTATTAGTCAAAAAAAATTATCAAATATAGAAAATCCATGTATAATTAATTAATATTTACTTAATGGGAAATTGATATGTAACATCCTTTCCCTCTAAAATTGGTTATCATCCAAATGACACTTAGTCAAACACAAGTTCTGAATTAAACACATTATTTATCAAAAAAATAACATAATATTAAACATCAACTCAAGAAAATAAATGTGGAAATCACATGTAGAACTCATCATAGTCCTCGAAATAGCACTATCCTTAGATTATTGGTCTCATAATACCTTGTACTATGATATCTCCTTATTATGAAAATGAAGTTTGTGAGTGTCAATTACTCTGATTGGTTCTACCATGACTACCCTAGGGTCCATAAGTTTGAAAATCATTCCAATCTACTGCACGTGAAAGATCAACTATATACTTTCTAGGATTAAAAACATGGAATACATATATATTAGAGCTAGGATGGAGGCAATAAAAGCCTAAGAACTAGATTATTAACCACTTATAACACCTTTAAGGGCCCCATATATCTTGATAATAAATTTACTAACTTCATGAATTTAATATTCAACCATAATGATATAAAAACATCACTACCAAATGTACATAATGATCTATTTTGCATGCCTAGATTATTTAGTAGGTTGTTTTAGTCATTTTACATTTATAGGAAACATTTTAAAGTGTTAGTTGTGTGTCAAGTTTGAATCAAGGACATTTTTGGCATTTTCTGGTGAAAAACTTGATTTGAATTTTTAAATTTGATAATGTAAAGCTTAAGAGATCTCCACCTTGTTTCCTAAGATCTCAAAAAGTTTTAGTTTGTTTTTTAGGTTTTATTAAATGGTTAAAGGTGTTATAAGACCCACATTACTCACATGATGAGTCATCTTATTGAGTGGGATTGAAGTTGGGTAGTTCTATAATGTGCAAACAAATTTGAGAGTTAGTTATGATAGTTTTTTGGAGTCTTTTTGATGTAGGTTGTTTTTTAAAAGAGTAACTCAAGTGAAAAATAATAGAATTAGGAGGAAAGATTCATGATGGTAAAATAATTTTTAAACCCCAAGCCTTTGAATAAGGATTTTGATTGATTTCTACAGACTATATCATGATTGAATTCATGTTTAAGACTAAATGTTGTCTTTATTAAGAAACCAAACTTTGTGATGAAAATATGAGTAATTTTATATTTTGATAGATTTTTTTTTTAAATTCTAAATTCATTACATTTTATATTGATAAATATTCTAATGAAGTTAGATAGAGATTCTACATTACTGTGTTTTATATTTAGACAGGAAACTGAATAGTAATTATGAATACTAATCTATGCATGTGATTTGGGAAAAGATAAATAGTGGTTGAAGGTGAAGTTCAAGGGTGTATGGTAACCAATATTTTAAGAAATGAAAATATTGTTCACTTTTGAAGATACATGTATGATAGACTCTGTCTTGTTAGTGCTCTACCTTGTAAGATGGTGTTTACATTGAGAACAAGCTAATTTTGAAGCATAATTGACATGGTTGCCTTTGTACATTTGTAAGTACATTTCTAAGGTTCCTAAGGTCATTATGATTCATTATCTTGAATTATAAATACTCTTATTATATTACTCAATCTATAAACCTATTGTAGTATGTGTTTGAAATCATAGTCAACTTGTGCCTAATGAAACATAGGGTAAGAAAGTTTGTTATAGAGTTTTTTAATTTTGAGGTACATGCATAAGGTGTTAAAAAAAAATTGTATGAATCCTTATTAGAGGTATAAAGGCATTCAATAAACCTATAATATCATATTTTTTCCTTTTAGACACTTATAGTCCGTTAAATACTCATAGTCATATACAAAGGAACATGGGAAACATGAACAAAAGAGCCAAGGGGTAAAACTACTAGTTAGAAAAGGGGTCTAGGTATAATATGGAAATTAAACACCATTTATAGTGGTTTAAAATCTTATTATATTCTTAGAAATTATTTCTAACACTTCTCAAGTCCTACAGACATAGTCTTAACCATGTCTAGGGTTTTAAAATAAAAATGAGTGTATTAAGAAAATTCACTAATGAAACCTTACCAATTTTGGTCATTGGATAGGTGATAATTTTTATTAAAATATTTTTGTATTTGTAAGTTGAATCTATACATTATCATACACATAAATGAGACTATGTGCTTAAGGGGTTAAGGTAGACCTAATAGGCCTAACCCAAGGTCTTAAAGCATTTCAAAAAAATGATAAAATAAAGGAATAAAGCCAAGAAATGTTGAGGGAAGAAGGATAATGGTAATGGGTATCTGAATATGAGATTAGTTTCTCCATAGGGATTTATACTATATTGTACAAATAAGAAAACAACAAAAAAGGCTACTAACTAGCCTGTGATAGTGGTCTAGGTGTAGAAAATGAAATCAAAGTTTGTCTAAATAGTATGTGGATTGAAATAAAGGACAAACAAAACCTATGGAACATGTCATTAATGAAAGGAATTTGACAGTGATAATAGAAACCATAATAATCCTAAGGGTAAGTCATTGAATCAAACAAGATGATATAAAAGGTTAATGATGAAAAAAAGTATAAGAGAGAGAACATGAGAATGATAAGTGTAATGGTGATGAAGAATTAATAAGATAATATAAGTTATAATGTTTGAAGATAGGAACAAGATAATATGAAGAGATAGATATTCCAAAGGCAAAGTATAATTATAGACAAAGAATTTGATAAGTCAAGAGATCATAACTAGTGGAAAATAGGTAGAGGTAAGTATTGATGAACAAGTTTCTTGTTTTTGTTACATAAATGACAAAGTTCATGATGACCTTTGAATCATGTGGTGTCAGAGCAGGAGTATTTTGAGGCAAGGTATGACTTGTGATTTTGAATATGCTAGTTTGTGAATACATAGTGCTAAGCACATATTGTATGTTGTGTTGAGATTGTTGAGTAAATGTTGAAAGTTGTTTTGATAAGATGTTATTGTGAATAATCTAATGAAGATTTCATATATATAAAGTGAAGAGGTTACATGTATATATGAAAGGAAATATAGATATATTGGAAAGAAAATAAAGATGAGTGACATATCCCTTAGCCGAGAAGGCTTAAAGAAGGAAGAGAGCTATTGAGATTCTCAAGAGAAAATCTCATAGGTGATCTTGAGAGAGAGAGTCCTAGAGGTAGGACAAGAGAAGATAATTCTTAGGTGAGAACAAGAGAGATATTGACTCCAAAAGAGAGAGAGAGTCAAATGAGAGACCATGCGAATGGTCAAGAGGATGAGATGGAAATCTTGTCAAGATGAGAAGAGATAGTGAGAATGATGAAGGTCTTGATGTGTGAATAATGCCACATGAAGAAGATGGAAAATAAGCAAAGATGGTTAGAGAGAGAGAAAGAGATAGATAAGATGAAGGAGGTGATGGCTAAGCTAGAGAAAATATTTGAAGAATTAAGACCAAGATTTAGTGTATGCATAAAAAAGAAGATGAGATGGCCTCTCAAGCAATGGATGGAGAAGAGAAGATGAAAAAATATGAAACTAATGAAGCCTAGTAAAAGATGAAAGGAGGCAAAAAATCCTCACAAAAATTTGACTAAAGATTCCCTTAAGTGTTTTCATATAGGTGAAGATTTGCATGAATATTTGAAGCATGAGTAGCATTCTAGTGAAGAAGAAAGTGATTGGATGGCTGAGTTTGGAGGTTAAATCATATTCTACCCTAAATAAGGTGACCCATTGGAGGATTAATAAGAAGATACATAATGTAAAATAGAACAATGCCTCTTGGTGGGCATAAATGAGGAAGAATTTAGTCAAGAAAGTATTGAGGAAAGTAAAGAGTCATCAGATATTCATTTAAATGTTATTTATGATTAATATGTTTATTTAAACATTAAGGAATATATATATTATATGCAAGTACATTGATGATAATGAATGTGTTGGTGGAAGTAAAATAAGGTATAACATTACCAAATGAGGTGTTTAACATGTGAAGATGTAGTAGTAGAGAATGAGGGAGAAACACATGATGAATTGCTTACAAATATTGAATTGTAGTAAGTTGAGGTGATTTATTTATCACCCATGGAAGATAAAGGTGAAGAGGATGAGTATACAAATAAAGGATAATGGGATATGATAGCATATCATGGAAGAGATAGGTGATTTGAGTCTCATAGCAGACCAAGAGAGAATCATAGTAGCTAAATTGGCATTGGAGACAATATTGAAGCAAGAAGAAGAAGAATTAGAAAGAAATGAACAAGAAGAACTCCAAGGAATCAAGAAATAAGTTTTTTTAGTTGACATGTTTACTTCATGTGCAAGTCATTTTAGGAAAGAGAATGAACAATAAATGTCAAAGATTGGGAAGATGCAAAGTAAGATGAAAAGCAAGAGGATGAATGAGAGAAAGAAGAATAAAGGAGGAGCTATCATGAAAAAGCATCAGAAAGACCTATATGTTTCTAATATGCCTTATGATCTAGGTGAACATGAGCTTGGAAGAGGGATGTTGCAAAGAACCCCAAAGACATATCAACTTTAACTTTTAAGGAAAGTTTTTTTATTTTTATCCTCAATAGTATGATGGAGAAACATCACTACCAAATGCACATAATGATCTATTTTGCATGCCTATAGTCATTAGTAGGTTTTTTTAGTCATTTTACGTCTTTGTGAAACATTTTGAAGTTTCATTTTAGTGTCAAATTTGAATCAAGGACCGTTTTGGAATTTTCCTTCAAAAATCTTGATTTGAATTTTTAAATTTTATAATGTAAAGCTTAAAAGATATCCACCTTATTTCTTGAGATCTCAAAAAGTTGTAGTTTGTTTTTTAGGTTGTATTACATGGTTAAATGTGTTCCAAGACCCACATGACTCACATGATGAGTCATATTTTTGAGTGGCCTTGAAGTTGGGTAGTTTTACAATGTACAAAGGAAGTTGAGAGTTACTTATGATAGTTTTTTGGAGACTTTTTTTTTATGTAGGTCGGTGTTTAAAAGATTCACACAAGTGAAAAATAATAGAAGTGTGTGGAAGGATTAAAGATGCTAAAATAATGTTTAAAACCCAAGATTTTGAATAAGGATTTTGATTGATTTATGTGGACTATATTATGATTGAATTCATGTTCAAGACTAAATGTTGTCTTTATTGAGAAACCAAACTTTGTGAGGAAAATATGAGTATGATTATATTTTTATATATTTTTTTTTCAAAAATTCCAAACTCATTACATTATATACTGATAAATATTTTGAGAAAGGCAGATAGAGATTCTACATTACTTTGTTTTGTATTCAGATAGAAAACTGAGTAGTAATTATGAATACTAGTCTATGCATGTGATTTTGGAAAAGATAAATAGTGGTTTAAGGTGAATTTTGAGGGTTTATGGTAAAAAATATCAGAATAAATGAAAATAGTGTTCAATTTTGAAGATATATGTATGATAGGCCCTATTTCTGTTAGTGCTTTACCTTTTAAGACTATGTTTACATTGAAAACAAGCAAGTTTTGAAACATAATTGACAAGGTTATCTTTGTACATTGGTAAGTACATTTTTAAGGTTCCTAAATTAAATATGATTCATTCTCTTGAATTATAAATATTATTTTTGTAGTAATTAATCTAGAACCCTATTGTAGTCTGTGTTTCAAATCAAAGTCAACCTATGCCCAATGAAACATAGGGTAATAAAGTTTGTTAGAGAGTTTTTTAATGTTGAGGTAAAGGTATAATGAGTTGAAACAAGCTGTATGAATCATTATTATAGGTATATAGGCATTAAATAAACCTATAATGGCATATTATTTTCCTTTTAGACACTTATAGTCCATTAAGTACTCATAGTCATAAATAAAGGAACATGGGAAACATGAACAAAAGAAGCAAGGGTTAAAACTATTAGTTGGAAAATGTGTCTAGCTATTATATAGACCTTAAACACCATTTAAAATATTTTTAAAGCTTATGATACACTTATAAACTATTTTTGACCCTTCTCAAGTCCTACAAACATAGTCTTAATGTTGTTTAGGTTTTTTAAACAAAAATGAGTGTATCAATAAAAACCACAAATGAAACCTTTCCAAATTTGGTCATTGGATATGTGATAATGTTTTAAGATATTTTAGGATTTTTAAGTTGAATTTTTATGTTACCATACACATAAAGGAGACTATTTGCTTAAGGGGTTAAGGTACACCTAATACACCTAATTCGAGGTCTTAAAGTGTTTGGAAAAAGGATCAAATAAAGTGAACAAACCAAGAAAATTTAAGGGAATAAGGATAAGGGAAAAATTAATTTTAATATGAGATTATTTTCTCCATAGGGCTTCATATTTTTCCATAAAAATAAGAAAAAAAAGGCTACTAACTAGCCTGCGACAGTGGTCTATGTGTAAAGAATGAAATCAAAGGCTGTCTAAATAAAATGTGGATTTAAATAAAAGACAAATAAAACCTATGGAACATTTCATTAATGAAAGGAATATGATAGAGATCATTTAAACCATAATAAGCTAAATGGCAAGTCATTGAACCAAGCAAGATGATATAAAAGGTTAGTGATGGAAGCAAGAGAGTGATAAGTGTAATGGTGATAAAGAATGAATAAGACAATATAAGCTATAATTTTTGAAGGTAGGAATAAGACAATATAAAGAGATAGAGATTCCAAAGGTAGAGGATAAACAAAGATAAAGAATTTGATAAGTCAAGAGATCAGAACTAAGTGAAAAATAGGTAGAGATAAGTATTGATGAGCAAGTTTCTTATTTTATTTCCATGAATGACAAAGTGCATAATGACCTATGCATCACATAAACACATGAACTAATCATAAAATATAAAAAAGTGGCTAGGGTGAGTTCCACAAAACATTCCAACCCCTATGCACACCTTTCTAATCTAAGGGTGTTTTTCTCATTTCAAAGAAAAATGTTTAGACAACTTTGGAAGAACAATGTGTATAAGTCAATACCATCACTACTATGCATAGCTCCTTCTAATTATGACATGTCAATAATGTATCTATTCTATGTATCTCCTAAAAAGTATGATGATGAATAATAATTTGTAAATAATACATTTCCACTATATATAAAATTAATAAATAAACATTCCTTATTATACATGTGTATGACCATATGGTTGAATTTGACAAGTCACTCTTGCCAAATCCTATATTTGAAAACTTTACCTTATTAGATCTAAACCCATTAACTATTGAATTAATGTGAGACTAACTACGACTCACTGCCATCTCTTAGTACTCATGTTCTTAATTCACCACTCGTCCCTTAGGTCTCCTTGACCTAACTATCTCCAAAATGTGCACATGGTTTAATGAATCACAAATCCATTCAAACATTCAATAATTTCATTAAGTTTCCATTATTTAAACATAAATATAATCAAATTTCATAGTGTAACCCACCTCTATCATATTCATAGTTAAGGTAAAATAATGTTAAAATTAACATCACAAAGGCTAAGGATCACACCATCCTTATAGCATTTTAAAGAAAACAAGTGATATAATGCCTCTCCACTTGTTTTGGATAGTTACCCAACAAGTTATAAGCTTATCTCAACCTATTTAGACTAACATGATGTTTCACACATCTAATTCCACACTCAGTCTATGTGAAAGGTGCATAAATAACTCATCAATACAAAATTTCTTTAGCAAGATGAGAATAATACCAATTTAATCAAGGGTGAATCATAGCATAATTATTATATTTTAATTTAAAATTTTAATCTAGAACCAATATACATTCAATTTTCCTCACTCCACATGGTCAAAGTTCACAAGATTAGATAAAGTATCACTAGAAAGTGACTCTAAAAAGTAACAAGTGGAAAGTAGTGAACTAACATCTTAACAACAAAACTCTTAAATACCCACACATGCAAAGGAAGGAAGGATTGGAGCGTATCAAAATATTAATGAGTAGGAGGAGTGGCAGCATGGGGAAAGAAACCCAATTATCAAAAAGCAAGGCCCTTAAGAGGGAGAAGCGGACCCTGAAATGCCATAAACAAATTCGACGTCCAAATCATTTTGATAGCAATAGGAACCAGGGTAACATCAATAGCAAACGGGATTCTAAGAAAATGAGCATGGCGCGGGAAAGAAAGGGTGAACCCCGTAAATAGGAACCCAAGAGTTGTGCAGACTGGAGAGAGAAACACCAAGTATGGAGAATCTTGCAGAAAGGAAATGTCACGAACTACATGGAAAGGCTTCACGGTTATAAGCCACACATCACAACGGCCTTCTTTAAAAATTGGTCTGACGACAGGGTCACCCTGCATGGTGTTACTGTCAATTTAACTGAGGATTTTCTTGCCGAGGTTACAGGGTTGTCTATGGAAGGTATCAAATTTTCAAAGAAAACCAGCATATCGAACGAAGCATTCTGAAAATTCCCCAAAATGGATGAGGAGGAGCAGAAAATAGTAAAAAATGGGGATTTTTATGATTTGGACCAGATAAAAGGGATTTGGAGGGACGTCCTAAGCTGTATCAGGGAATATTTCATCCTGGATGGTAGAAGTAAATGAGTGCATAAGTTCCACTTCGTCTTCCTCAACCACTTCAGGCATAAGGTAAGAATATCTTTTCCTTTCTACCTTTGTTACTCCCTGATTCAAAGCCTTTATGCTCATAAGAAGAAAGACTTGCACCCTATTCTTCATGAAGGTCTTATTCTGCTCATTGAAGGCTTTTGCAAGAATAGGGCATTGGTAAAGAACCCCAAACAGGGGAAAAAAAAGTTGATAGGAAATAAAAAGGATGAAAATGAAAGCAGAAGAGGAAATATTAAGACCCCTAATCCCAATACACAGAATGCAGTAGGAGATAGGGGCTGGGAGAGAATTGGTGAACCCGTGGAGGAAAAACGGGTGGAAGAAGATGGAACAGAGAGCTAGGAAACCAACTCTAGTAACGACGAAGAAGGACCTGAGGATATGGAAAAAGATAAAGTCAATACTGAGGAGGACTCTGTTTCCAGAACAGAAGAGAAGGAGGAAGACCAGAAAGATGAGGAGGATGACACTGTCCAGGAAGATTCTGGTGAGGACCCAATGTCAAAGAACGAAAAGGAAATCCCAGTCCAGGAAAATATCCAAAACATGGAGATAGAAATTGAAGAAGGATTCAATGAGAGGGAATTAAAGAGCCAAGAAGACTTCTTTGAAGAAGCTAGAAATAGCCCAAACGAAAAGGCTGAGGACTGGAAAGGGAAGAAACAGAATGAAGAAAAACACACCCCTTTGATTTGGGTTAACAGTAAAGCTGAGTGTTCTTCCCAATTAGATGCCTGGTTGTGTAGGGAGACCATTGATCTAAAGAAAAAAGTGGAAACATTGGAAGAATCAATGAAAGCTGCTTGGAAAAAAGTAAATGACATGGAGAATCAGTTAAGCCAGATCCCTGTGAAGCTAAAAGTTTATGAAAACAACCTCCGGGAGCTTATAAAGGAAAATAGAAAGAAAATGGATGAAGTAACATCCAACTTTTGTGCAGCTGCTATCAGTATTGGGAAATGTGCCAATGAGGAGACGAAAGTAATAGAGGGCCCCTGCAAGAGGACAAGGCAAAGTTACAGAAAGAAAGACACACAAAAAGGAGACTTGCTGGAGGCTGCCACCCAGGAAATTGCTTTGAAAGAAAAAGAAGCCATGAAGTTGATCTTGGAACTAGATGAATAATCCAGTCTTTTTTCAGTTAAGAAACTGGTACTGATCTCTGGTTTTATTTTGCTAGTTTTCAGTTAGTTGTTCTTTTAGACTTTTGTTCTTTGGGTCCTGTTTGGCTGTATATCAATGGTTTTAGGACCATTCTTTTTCTGTTTTTACTACTTCTATGTAGTGTTTTAAGGTGTTGCCTGTGGACTTAGTTTGCTCTTTTTTGTTCTTTGTTAAAGGGTTTCGGGGCCCCTTCAAAACCTGCTTTAGCCTCTAATCTAAAACATTGTAACCCAAGTTTCTAAAATCACTACACACTTACCAAACCTATAAGTGTACTATCAAAACTTGTTTTCGATTAAGGGAACACTAAATCAATATAATACAAATATAAATCCTATCAGTGGTTTATAATAGTGTCTAATGGGGGTGAGATAGTAAAAACTCTCATCTATGATAGTTATGTGAGATTACACCTCTTCCCAATCCACATAAATAAATGGGGTGCCAATCCATCAACAAACTCCTAATACCTAAGAATTCTCAACAAAAATAACTACACTCCACTACAAGAATACTTTACACTGCACTAGGTTGTTCCAATTCATAAGTATTATTTTAGGACTACCCCCAAGGATTAATGTAAAAAATACACACAAATCTATCTAAAATTCACATGTTATTTAGTGAGAAGCATCGTATGCTTTTGAACACTCACAAAATAAAACATAAGTGGTAGAGGTGACCTAAATACCAATAAAGGATGTAATCATTCACTAGGTGTTCCATCTAAGTGATAAAAAATATTGTAGGAATTTTTTTTCATGACTCATGAACTATGGAATACACTTACCTACCCAAACCTTGTATACAACCATCACCATCAAGACACTCAATAAACCAACCATTTAATAACTCTAAGAGGGTACGTGTGCATTCAATGTACCACACAACATTTCATCCAAATAGGTAAACATAATTCCAAATAATAATAGATATCTATTACCTACAATATTCATCAAGCCATGCATGAGGATCTACTAAATCTCATAACTCCAATCATGGTGTATCATGATTTTTCACTGAGGCACTATAAGTCCAAATTACACTCCACCTAACCAATACAAACCTACATATTTATAGAGGCACAATCCACTGAGAGTGGGGGTAAATCAGTTCTTACCAAAATTTTACTCCAATATTTTATTATCTTTAAAACCTCTTAAACAATCTTATCAACACGTATAAGAAGCATAATATAGATATAGCAACGAGTAAACAATCATGAGAGATCAAGACATAAAAACACAAGATATATAGTGGGAAACCCTCATAGGTTATCAAACCCACTCTCAATCCTAAAACAAAAATGGAATATTTTCTTATAAATATGGAACAAACAAGAGATCCTTTTGTGAAGCAACAACTCCACAAGGAGCATCAACCCCTAAGGTGATAAGCAAAAACTTACCTTGATGATGAGTACCAACACACCACCAGTATGAACTATCAATCTATGAACTAATGAATACTTTAGTGTTGATGTCTTTTATACTTGATCATGAACTTTTCTTGTTGCAATACCCTCAAATCTGCCTCTCACATAGGCATATAACTCTTCTTCTTTGTTTACTCAAACACTTCTCATACCTAGCAATATCATCAAATCATCATGGAGACAAACTCTTCTAGACTTGCACACATATTTTAAAACCTTCAAATATACATTATGATGTCTTCCATGGTCTCACACCTCTTTGTACTTCCTCCTTATATTCACTTCACCCCTCTTCCACACACTTTCAAGTCTCCAAATGCCTTGTATATATACATGAATCATTCATGTCCTCATATAGGTTGGCCAAGACCCATACCCTACCATAATTTACCTTTAATAAAACCCTTCACACATTTATGAAAGATCAATTCATTAAAAAAAATCATCCACAAGAATCATATGAACACTCTACTAGGTCCCAAATGGTCTCAAATATATCTCAAGAAGATTTTTTTCAAATTTTTCACTCTATCATGCACAAACAAACCATATAACCACTTCCAAATGTATATTATAATCCAAAACACCCCTAGAACACTCCAAAACCATCACATACATTAATAACCACATCTGTAATGTCAAAATATATAACACTATGCCAATATGAACCAAAACCCCATAGGTGAAGGTACCTCCAAATTGCAATCAATGTTTAACTAGAAAAAAAATTATTAAAATATTAAAAATCACTATAGAGAATTTAAATTATGTTTATAACACTTTCCAATAGATATAAAATCATGAAATATCCATCTGATATCAATACCAATAGAAAACCTTCACTAGACACCTTTGCATAAGCAAGTCAAACACATTCAACTTTAGTTAATCATATTTGAATATGTACTAATATTAAAGACCTAAAATTTACTTTTATGGATCCCCCTCAGAGTCCTCTACCATTTTTGTTTTTACTTCATCCTAAAATTCCATCTTCATCAAGAGTTACAGTAAGAAAACCAAACTCTAGTCATCCTTAACAAATTCAAATTTTAAATTCCAACAGTCATGAGAAAAACATCAAAATTTGATTGTGTTGAAATGTGAAAATATGCTTGGGAGGTCAAATTTGACCCAACACAACATCTTCACCTTAGCACCTAAGATCTAAAATTTGGAACATAGAAACTAGTCATAAAACTCTACAAACCCATATGACCAAATTTGTCTGAATCCTCTATACATGCAAATGATGATGCCACAAATATGCCTACTCAACCATCTAAGACACCTAGGAAACAATGAAAAAAATAACTCAAGAAGCTACCAAATGAGCTTCTTTCACCTCCAAAGGTACTCTAAGCACCCAAGACACCTCATAGGACCTTTGAGGTATCAACACATTATCCACAACCTTGATCAACTTGTCAAACCAAATCAATCACCCTTTAACCCTTCACAAGGCCTCACAAGCCCACCTAGGCCAACTAGGCTAAGATCCAAACAACCTTGTAGACCACTTAAAACCACTTGGAAGTTGTTTACCTGGCCTCTTATTTCCCTACACATGTATAACATGCATATGCCAAGCACATTGAGCTCCATACCATGACATACAAGACATAGGACTCAAGACCCTATATGAAACCATGCATGGTCAAACCTACCAAACCTACATACTTTATGAGAACCTCATGAAACCACTCTAGCCTACATATAAAATTCTATTATCATGTCTTTCAATATCATACCAAGCTCCATGCCACCATAAATTCATCTAAATAACCTTCATCTAAGCATATCATTGCACCAAACACATTAGACCACCATGCTCCATCCCACTCCACTTGCTAGACCACTTTGTCATTTCACATGCCTTGTAAACATCAATGAAAATAATTAACATCAATTTCCTAATAATCACCCCCATTGTCATTGATTTCAACACTCCTTTTCTCTCTCCATCTTTACTAAAATGACAAAGTCGACACCTTTAAACACTTAACACCTCAAAAATCAAGAAAGTACATTATAGGAAACACATGGAATCAAGCTCATCTATAGGAATACATCTAAAAGAGTACCACTCTAACCTCAAATAATCACAACTCCCCCTTGGAAGATGCTCTCACTTAGATATTGCTCTTGAACCATCAATATCCTTGGACTTGTCACCAATTACATAGTAACACAACTCCCCCTAGGACCCTACTCCATTTTTAAGGCTCCCCCTCAATCTAAATAACCCATGCATACTTATAAGACCTTCAAGAATAGATACCATCAAATCAAACAAAAAAATGATCATTACAATATCATGTAAACTCACTTATCATTGCACTCAAGGCACCCTGTAGACCATCAAGGGCACTTCAATCACACCACCATACTTGAAACACACTTAGAGTGAACCAACATACTTATCTGTAACCAACAATGCCATCCTTATTTGGAAAGATGTCACAAAATTGCTCAACTTCTCCACTAGGCCTACTTAGACTCCTTGTAGCCCTATCTAATCACTAAATACCTCATAACTCTCTACCATAAGCACTTTAAGACATGGAACTCCATATCTTAATTCCACTACCATGTCCCCTCAAACATGCGAATAATTAGCCTCCAACTCATCCTCCTTAGTAAACTTCCTTCTTTAGCCTTTTAGCCAATTAGGTCTCTTAAAAGACCAAAGCTTGAATAACTTGAAATATGCTCACCTTCATCCCACTATAAGAATTTTTCTATCAACCCATTTTTCATATTCAATTGATTTATATCTTTCATAATTCAACTCCAAATAATGACCACTTTTCAATCATGCCTAAATGACTAGGCCTCTAAAGTAAACCTTGGTTAAAAGTCAACCTTTGGTCAACATAGACATTTGACCTAGATACCACACCTGGAGACCATCAAAAATCACTTCCATGCCAAATTTCAAGCTCCCATTCCATGGGGAACATAAACTTCCTTCAACTTGGTTTTGACTTTCTCCTCCTTGGGTCAAAATAGGGTCAATAATGAGCACATAAAATTCAAAAAAATTCCTTCAAAACACTTTTTATGGATGAATCCACATGTAAAATCTCATAATGAGTTCCTTATATCTTTCTAGGCCATTGAATCACCTATCTACCTCATCAAATTCCATTTTCCATATGCAATCAACCAACTCTACCTTCAAAAAGAGCACCTATAATAGTCAACTTGGTCAAAGCACCAAAAGCTGACCAAATCACCATATTCACATATTATAGGCACTTCATCTACTTTTTATTATTAATATAAATCAACCTTATCATTTTATTTTTCTCCAAGAACACATAAATAACAACTTTGTACTTTGGGCTCATACAAGTCAAAAAACACTACCATAATTTATCATTCCATACTTTTATCCAAAAAATGATTCCTCTAGCTGAGTTGACACAATAAACCTCATTTAATTCACTTTTACATCACTTATTTACATACCAAGTCAATCTCTTCTTCAATTTAGACCATTTGACCATTAGGATTACTTACCAAAGTTTGATTTTAGGTCCACAAACCCTTATAGAATACAATTCACTCCTTGAATGGATCAATACATTAATTCAGTCTTTCAAGATTAAAACACATAAAAAATATTAAAAATATACCGTTTCTCACTCCAAAAAATTTCCATGCTACTTGTAACACCATTTCACACCTTGAACCTGACAATTAGGTCTCCTCACTTTTTAGGCTTCATACACAGAAAACACAGTCATAAAATTTTGAAGTATACTATCAATTTTATCACATAACACATTCAACCAATTGTATTAATATATATTACATGACCTAAATCATATCACCAAATTCATTTTTATTTACTAAAATGTCCAATACACCTCAAACTAACTCTATCAAGATCACCACCGAGACTGGTGACTCACAGTCAAAGTATAATTATGTAAACGTTCATGTTTAACACTTGTAAGAGTTATTCCAAGATAAATAATTCACATGTATATAAACATGATGACCTCAAAAAACTTTCCATGTCCTTTAGGCATCACCACTTAGGCCACAAGGCCTTACGATCTCTCCTCTTACAAGCTTATTCATAACTGCCAGTGCACCCAAAAACTATTTTGGCAAACTAAGATAGAAATATGTCTTATCATCTTAAATAAGATCACCAAAATAATTATTAATATGACAAAATACTTCAACAAATTCATCATGTGATTTTGAAATAAAAAAATAAGGCAAAACACCTCAAAACCATACTTGCAAGAAGTTTACTCCAACCTACCAATGTACCTTAAAACTCAGTCAACAAGCTTTGACCCTCAACATAAACATGAACACTTATAGTGACTCTAAATTAATCCATATTAACCTTATACATATTAAACATACCTTTATGAAATTATCCACCAAGCTTAGATATCACATATTAGTCTTTTATACCAATCTCAATGTCTTCCCTCTCATAGTCTCACTATATAGTCAAGGTCTACAACTTCCTTGAATAATTGTGATCATCACATAGAATTAGTGAAAATTATAAATCATGATGAGATGATAAATTTATCCTAATCACACTCCATAATCATTATTTTATCCCTAAACCATGATTTTACATCCCTAAATTTCTTCTCATTCAGACTAGCTTTTTTTTACTATTTTCATTATCTACAGTCTAGCGATAAGACAAATTTATTTCTTAATATTATTGAAATAGTGAAAATAACTTGAAAAATAAACTAAATGGATATCAATATTAAGTCTTTACCTTCAACCTCAAATATATTGCATGTATTGACTCAGACAACCCTTCCTGTAGCATCAATTTCTCTATAAACAAGCACTTTTTTATACCTTTTGCTCACTGCCTTGACACACCACTACCACCTAGAGGTACCTAGAGGAGTAATATACACGTTAAAATATTAAAATTGTTAAACCAATACATTTAGGGCCATATCCAACAAGATTTTTCCAATTAGGTCACTATAAGGGTTTCTAGGAGGGTTTTGACCAATTTACATTCTTAAAGAATGTTCATAAATCTATTTCCCTAAACCCACTAAAAAATACTTGTAAATAATTATTAGGTAAATTTTAAACCTCTCCCAAAAGGCTTAGGTCACCATGAAAACTCTACATGTGCCAATGAGCATTAGAACTTTCTTCTCAAGCTAGGAAACCTTCAATTTTGCATGCACAAAATAATTCTCAAAGTAATATCTTGCTTTATATTCCTTCTTAGGGACTAAAAATTTGTTAAAAACTTTTACCTAACATTTCATACCACAATCCATTCTTACATGAGTTTTTCCATCTTAGAATCTTACCTTAACCCTTCATTTGGACCTCATTAGGTCACTATGCATACTAGGTCTAGGATTGCAAACTAAGTCAACCACCTTAAAAATTCTTCAAATTATCTTACCATCTTAGAGACATGTCCTAAAAATTCATTCCATTATCCCAATATACCAACCTTCTTCTCCTTAGTCTCATCCTGATCAACACACTAGGTTACCAAGCCTTATGTCGACATACTATTCACATTTATTCTTTACAAGCTTTCTCTAAGCACATTTCATTATAAGAGCTTCTTCTTCTTCTTTTTGTACATTTTCCTATGCTTAGTATGTTTGGAAAATAACCAATAACCAAAGGAAATGACATACCTTGTAGAAGAACCAATACTTTATTATGTACCCTTTGACCTATGGCAACCATTCAAACTTCCTTCAAGAGTTTTACCTTGATCGTCAAGATGCATATGTCTTAGCTGATGATTCTTCTTAATTTTCTTCTTCATGATTTCAATAATACTTATGACATCATCATGATCAATTTTTACCTTGTTTCCATGGTAACCCACTTCATTGCACAAGACATATTCTTCTTTGGAACAATCTTCCTTCTTAGTCAAATGAAGAACATCATCTTCAACATGTGTGCACTCAACATCATTAAAGAGATCATTAATCAAGGGATCAAAAGAATTAATTTGTTTAGTATATTTAACCTCATAGCTTCCACAAACTTGGATTTTTCTATGAGGATTTTCTCAGCATTACAAATGGATGTATCCTCTTAAAACTCATAACCATCCATACCTCACTCCTTAGGATAACCTTTAGGTTGTTAGACCTTTTTCAAAGGACTTGATACTCTGATACCAATTGATAGAGGTATAGTCCACTAAGAGGGGGGTGAATCAGTGGTTACCAAACTTTTACTCCAATCCTTTTTTATCTTTCAAACCTCTTAAACAATATTATCAACACATATAAGAAGCACAAGATAGATATCGCAAAGATTAAATGACCATAAGAGATCAAGTAATCAAGACACAAGATATACAGTGGGAAACCCTCATGGGGTAAAAAACCCATAATCAAGCCTACAAAAATATGGACTACTATCCTATAAATATGGAGTAAACAAGAGATCCTTTTGTGAAGCACCAACTCCACAAGGAGCATCGGCCCATAAGGTGGCAAACCACTTGTCTTGATGATGAGCACCAACACACCACCAATATGAACTATCAATATATGAATTGATGAATACTTTAGCTTTGATTTCTTCTACACCTAATCATTAACTTCTCTTGCTTCAATACCCTCAAATTTGCCTCTCACATAGGCATATAACTCCTCTTCTTCTTCGCTTACTCAAACACTTCTCATACCTAGTAATATCATCAAATCATCATGAAGACAAACTATTCCAGACTTTCACACATATTTTTAGACCTTCAACAAAAATTATGATGTCTTCCATGGTCTCACATCTCTAAGTACTTCCTCCTATTCTCTTTACCCCTCTTCCACACACTCTCAAGTATCCAAATGCCTTGTATATATACATAAATCATTCATGTACTCATATAGGTCATCCAAGATCCATACCATACCTTGATTTAACTTTAATAAAAACCCTCAAACATTTAGGAAAGATCAATTCATTAAAAAAATTCATCCACAAGAATCATATGAACACTACACTAGGTCCCAAATGGTCCCAAATAGATCTCAATAAGGCTTTTTTCAAATTTTCCACTCTATCATACACAAATGAACCATATGACCACTTAAAAATGTATAGGTATACTTAAAAAGACCCTTATAACACTCCCAAACCATCACATGCATTACTGATCACCTCTGTAATGTCAAAACCTATCAAACTTTGACAATATGCACCAAAACCCCATAGGTGAAGGTACCTCCAAATTGCAATCAATGTTTGACACAAAAAAATTTAGTCAAATCTCTAAAATAAATATAGAGCATTCACATGATGTCTATAACAGTTTACAATAGTTATAACATCATGAAACATCCACCTGATATCAATACGAACTGAAAACCTTCACTAGACACCTTTACACAGGGAAGTTAAAAACACAGTCAGTTTTGGTCAATCATATCTAAATATGTATTGATATTCAAGCCTAAAATTTATGTTTTTGGATCCCCCTTAGATTCCTCTACCACTTTGGTTTTTACCTCATCCTAAAATTCCATCTTCATCAAAATTTATAGCAATAAAACCAAACACTTGTCATCCTTAGCAAATTCAAATTTTGAATTCCAACGATCATGAGAAAAACATCAAAATTTGACTATGTTGGAATGTGCAAATATGCTTGGGAGGTCAACTTTGACCTAACAAAAATTCTTCACCTTAGCACCTAAATATTTGAAATTTGGAACATAGAAACTATTCATAAAACTCTACAAACCCATATGACCAAATTTTTTGAATCCTACATACATGAAAATGATGATGACCTAGGCAATAATGAACAAATCAACTCAATAAGTTACCAAATGATATCCTTTCACCTCCAAAGGTACTCTAAGCACCCAAGACACCTCATAATCCCTCTGAGGCATCAACACATTATCCACAACCTTCATCAACTTGTCAAACCAAATTAATCACGCTTTGACCCTTCACAAGGCCTCACAAGCCTACCTAGGCCAAGAGCCAAACAACCTTGTAGACCACCTAAAACCACTTGGAATTCATTTACCTATCCTTTTTTCTCCCTACATATTTCTAACATGTATATTCCAAGCACAATGATCTCCATACCATGGCATACAAGCCACAAGACTCAAAACCCTATAGGCAACCATGCATGGTCAAACCTACTAGACCTGCATACTTCATGAGAACCTCATGAAACAACTCTAACCTACCTAGAGAATTACAATATAATATATTTCAATACCATACCATAATCCATACCACCATACATTCATCCAAAGAACCTTCATGCAATCATCTCACTACTCCAAGCACATTAGACCACCATGCTCCATTTCATTACACCTGCTAGACCACTTTGTCATTGCACATGCCTTATGGACATTAATGACAACACTTACCATTAATTTAACAATGCCTATGATCTCACATATTGAGGGTTATCCTACTTATTAAGATGCTATTTAAGTTTATCTTGATGTTATTCCTCTTCTTGGCCCTGAACTTCCTATTCTAGAGATGAAATTCAGTCCCTGGTTTCATTCATGGCTATGAGAATCTAATCTAATTTTCTTTCTTGTTTGGTATAAAATCAATTAGGATCATAGTGAGGGTTATTTTCATTAACATTTGGAATACCCTCTCTAAATTCTCTATTTTCCACCATCCTTTATGATAAATATAAGGATATGAAAATGATAGTGGACTCATTAGGTCCTAGAGTTTGAGCCACAGCTCTTATACCACATGTAACAACCCCACTAGGTTTGACTTAGAAAAACATGATATATTTTTTTAATTTAATCAATGTATTTTTTATTTAGATCACACCATGAGAATATAATTAGTGATATGTATAAAATACTCTAAGTATGATAACTATAACATAATCTTGTTACATCTCTTTGTCATTGACCATTATCATCATATGAAACAAAATATAATTGAATATAGAAATTAATTATAGATGTCTAACTATGGCTAGTACAAACATGCAAAAAATAATTTCATGGTAAAATAATTTATAATTACATCTCATAAAAATAATATCTCAATGATAATGAATACAATATAATGTACAACATAAAATATATAATTCTCCATGGAGCATGAGTTCCCAGAACTCCAACATATATGGCAATCTCAAATGTCATCTCCAATAAGTACTATTATGGAAAGGAAGAGAATGATCTAAGTGCTTTCATATACCAACCATAGACCATTAATCCCCTACACAATTTCCCATCATGTAATGACCAACCCTTCACATATGAGTAGATAGTGATAGTGCAAGAATCCAAAGAGACAAACTAGTACCTGTGTGATGTACGATTTCTAATAATATGCAGTGTACCATAAAGAAATACATTCTAATATGATATTACACAAACATTTAAATCATACACATGAGATAAAAATTCCTAACTAACATTAGTTTGGCCAAAGTTTTCAATATTTATTGATCTCTAGGATCAATCAATTTCATGCACATCACTTGATCAGATCACCTTCATCTGCCATTGTGATGTTAGTAAGCTAGTGAAGTCTATCTCACTAATTGATCAATACCAACAATAAAAAATTTGGTTAACATATATATAACCAATATATTCATATATATTAATTCTTAATAACAATCATTAAAACATTCTAAACATAATAATAATTAAAATGCATACATTTAGTTTGTCAAACGTATGAATAAATCTTCACAATATCATTTATAATAGACATAACAATTACAGTTTCTACCATTTGGGTATAACTTACATTTTGAATATAATTTTATAGTTCCTATAATTAGTTTTTAGATATAATACACTCTATGACATCCCATAATATCATAATTAATTGTCCATGAGTAAAACTACTCAATTACAAACAACTGGTCTTATAATTTCCATAATCAAATGTTTCACAATATTAAATAATAAGAAAGTATAGATTATACCAACTAGGTGTATTGATTTAGAGGTCAATTCAAAAAAGTTCCTATATCAGACCTAATCCTGCACCATTATGAATATCTTGACAAGATATTTTTGATAGTATGTGGAACTCTGGAAATAGAGCCCATTTGCTCCTTATGTAGCCAGTCAAAGTTCCAAACAAAGTAGGTCAATAGGTGGTCAATGCTAGTCAAAACTAAAATAAGTGATGATCTTGGAATGTTTATAAACTAGTTATATGGTTTAGAGCTCATTTATATCTTTTTGTCACATTTTAAAGTTCAAAAAATGGAGTCCGTATGTGCAAGTTATGATTAGTCAAACTTGATGACGTGGTAAAGTGACGTGGCAATATGGCTCAACTCAAGTCATTAATATTTTTAAATTCCACCTTAGTAAATGGGGATAAACATAAACCATCATAAATTTTTGAATAATTATAACCCCATATTTTTAAATGTAATGGATAATTTAAAATCCCATAAAAATTAGGTATGGGATAATTATTAAATTTATTACAATAGATTATGGATAATCATCCCAATCAGAAAAAGAGGACCCATGACAAGTATATAAAGGGTTCATAGGTGCATTTCATTTAATTCAAAAAGTTTCAAATCTCTCATTAGAGATGAATATATGGAGCCAAAGAGCTAGAGCTAAAGAGATCAAAGTCAAAGAACTAAGAGCTGAGAGCAAAGAGCCAGAACCGAAGAGCCAGAGTTGAAGAGCCAAAGCTGAGAGTCAAGAACTAAGAGATAGAACTAAAGAGATGAAGAGATGAGATCCAAGAACCAAATATATAAAGATAAAGATGATTCTATCCATATTATGAGTGTCTAGATATGAGGTTATTTTATGCCATTTTCAATGCCTCAAAGTAAAGCTTTGCAGATTGTGTAATGGCTAATATGGAGACCAGTCTACATATATCCTAGGTTTTGAAGGAATTAGAGAGCTTTACACTTATTGGTGTAAACTAGGTAAATGTCTTGGACTCTAATATGATTTCAATAGTATGTTGAAATACCTATGATGATTTTATTAAAACCATTTTGTAAGTCCATTTTTGAAGTTTTTTGGTGGAAAATCCATAGGATTGCAAGATTGTATTGAAAACAATAAGGTGGAAGGTCTGTCTATGGGTTCTGGGACTTTTTGAAGGTTTTTTACCAAATTGTATGTAGTCTTAAAGTATCCATTTGACAATTGTGAGAGTTGGCCATGTACTCACTTTTCAAGGAAATTTATCAGTTCATACTATAAGTGTATCTAGAGACATAGACATTGCCAAACTTTGTTATCAAGTGTTTGTCATGAGTTGATTCTATTTATGAATTTTTATTAATCTTTTTTATTAATTAATATTTAATTAATAAATATATAAAATATGATAAAAGGTTAAATTCAGTTTTGTTTCCTTGAATGTTTTAGTAAATTGTGTGATTTGACTTAAGGATCCAAGGTAAACACTTTTGCGTAATAAATCAGTGTAGAGTTTACAGATCATATATACTATGTTTAAAATACATACTAATATAACTTATAGGCACACATCATGATGAAATAATATATGTTATATATGTCTAAACACTTTTACATATTAATATACCCCTAATATGTATCACACACAAGTTTTTAAAACTATATGTATATATACTAACAGTCACTTATAACTCTAATCAAAGTATTTTTAATATTTCCACAATCATTACATCCATGAATCATCAAGATATAAACTAAGTACTATAGTCAATAGACCTTTCTATA
This sequence comes from Torreya grandis, assembly GCA_037957365.1. NCBI lineage: Eukaryota > Viridiplantae > Streptophyta > Pinopsida > Cupressales > Taxaceae > Torreya > Torreya grandis. The sequence continues at coordinate 186,476 of JARHVA010005734.1, read as the reverse complement.
TCAATATTCTATTCTCATTATTTATTTTTAGTTCTCAAAATAGAATGAAACAACATCTAATTCAAATTCACCATAAAAAGCATTCATAGAGTTCCTTTATGTGTTTGTGATCTACAATATTTTATATATGTTTCTATAGGTTCAACTCTGTTGACTCATTTTATATAAAACTACTATGCTTTAGATACATTACTTAGTCTCCACATAAAGTTCAAAACATAGCCAATTAGCCTCCTCACAAATTACATATATTATTTCTTCATAGTTTTAAATGCCAATATATATACTTAGTTCATATATTTATATCAATAAGGGATATAACATCAGTCAATCAGGAGTATAGTGACAATATAATATTATAACATAAATGTTTGTTATCGTAACTATTTATACAAATATTAGTGATATCCCTATTGATAATCTATATAATAATTTTATTACTAAAACCATGTACATATAGGTAAATCCTTATCTATGTACATCCATTCTCAAGCACAATCATCATATGACTATGGTTCACAAGATATATAAAAGATATGTATTCAAATCTCAATCAACTAATTAATTATATTCATAACTCATCAATTATCTAACACATACTAAAATATATATTTTCACTCATCAAATAGTTAATATGGACACATTCAAATAGAAATATACATAATATCAACATCTATGACTAAATATCACCAAACTTTTAACTACAACCAAGATTTGTTCAATATATATAGATAATATTATGATCTACAACTATATAACTTATGAACTTTTATATGAGTTAATTATAGCACTCGATATAATCCAGGCTTATGCCTCCTTACATTGTGGATTCACTATTTATGTAAATCACTATGTATATCCATCAAAATTATCAATATAGATAATTGATAAAACACAAAATATTAAATCCATTGAATCCATTAACAGATTGTCAATTATTAATGGATTACATTATATTCATAGTTTCTATTTCCATAACATAGTATATTATATCTGTATTTTAGATATAACATGTAAATTATATTATATCCAACCCAGAATATATAATTACATATCACTATATTTACATATTATAATTTCACTTAATTATAATTTCTTTTAATGACTAAATCATTATATTAATTACAAGTATATAATGATCACTATATTTATAGTATACATAATATAATGTGTGGATCATCATAAATGTCATTGTATTACCTTAGTTCATTATGTAAATAATGAAATTCAATGTGTCCATTTATCATCACTACATATTATATTATATCCTTCTTTTTATATTATATTATATTATATACATTGAATATAAAAACATAATCTTCAATATTATTATTAAAGAATATTATACAGTGATTTATACAGACCCTCAAGTCATTGTTAAACCCATGTCTTTACCTTTGAACATTTCATATATACCAATATGTATAATTAAATTAATGTTTTTACTCAAGTCTCTATGAGTTATGACTAGATCATTTAATATAACTAGATCACTTATATTAAGTCAATGTTTTAATATAAATAGTCAGTTTAAATATTTATATGCCACGATGATCATATTCATCTAGATTACTCCATTATAAAATTTAGTTCAATGTATATTTAATAGTATAACATAAGTATTTAATACAAATTCCTTATTGTTTATTGTGCATATATAAGTCATTGTCTAATAAGCATATATTGCAGTTCGTTGTTACTTAGGTCATTATTATAAAATCACTATGTTAAATAACAGAGGTATATTTTGATAAGTCACCTATTATATGAATATATTGAACATAAAATTTATTAAATAATGGTACCTCTTTACCATTTACTATATAAGTATATTTATTATAGGTGAGTTGTATTTGTTACTTAGCCAAAACAAATGTATAATAAGGAGATCCTCTATTATATAGAATATATTACTTATATTATAACATTATTCGATATCTTAAGATCAAATATGTCTTTTTTGTATATATATTACATATATATATATATATATTACATATATATATATATATATATATATATATATATATATATATATATATATATATATTAAAACCTAATATATATTACTTATATTGTCAATAGATATATAATAATATAGCAAACTAGTAATAATATATCCCTTGTCCATAGAGATTATTCTTATATTACATATTACTCAATTATTATAGACTTATATAATATATGTTATCCACAAATATCTGGTAATATTATATTAATTATAGATATTATATGATACATACTATATAATAGGGTTGGTAAGATAATTCAGGAGATACTCAATTATTATAAACTATATTAATTGAAATCAGGGGATTATAGGGTATGAATACTAGCCTCTTAGAAATGGATTTTAATGAATTCCATAATGGCATAGTTTTATATGCTAGTTTCTAAATATATTTATAGAATAATGTTAAAAACACCACCTACTTGATCAAAACCATTCATCTCACTACCAAAATTCTCCTCTTCTCATTCATCTCAAATCTGGTTCTATTTCTTCTCCAATCTATCCTTTGTAACTTTTCTTCTTTCTATTCATGCTCCCCTTTTTCTTACTATTCTCCTCCCTTTTCTTATGTTGTGCCCCATTTTAAGTTCCATTTTATTCCTTGTATGATTTTTTTTGTTTTATTCTATTAATAATACCTTACCATTATTTTATTTCTTTTATCTCCTTGATTTTTCCTTTTTATGTCTTTCTTTTCATTTATTTGGGTTTTTGTTCTTTTATTTATTTTATTTCCCTTTTCCTATATTTATTATAATCCAATTGTAAATTATAATAAATTTCTTTATTTATTACTAACTTAGTTTAGGTAATTAATAATTATGACTTAAAGATAATCTGGATTAATAATGATTCCACTAATATAAAGTCATTTAAATTTTATTACCTAATTATATTAAGGTGTTAAATCCAAATAATTATATCCCTAAATATCATAAGGTTAAATGATTAAAATTTAATTAACATAGTTTTAATCTACATACAGTAATAACCTGATACTTATTCCCACAAATTTACATTCATGTAACATTAAAAGTAATGACAAAATCACATAGCACCATTTTTACACTAAATCTATGTTTAATGTCTATAATGAAAACATAAAAAATTAAATCCACCTAGACATAAATCATAACTAGTATGGAAAAACATTTATCCAAATGCAAAAAACATCCAAAAACACAATACACTAACCATTCAAATAATTCATGTAATATATATTACCTAATGTGGTGTGTGTAAGGTTCTAGCCATTCCTCTATCATCCCCCAACAACTATATATATGTCATATTATCTGATGATGCTCTCCCTTCATCTTTCTCTAAGGGATGAATCTCTCATGTGTCCAACTCATGACAAGCAGGTAGTTAGTCCATAATATTATAACATGTATATCATAAAATATTACTAAATAACAAGTCAACATGATCACAATGCAAAAAAATATACACTATATCTAACTCATAGCAGTGAAATCATGAAAAAAAAAGAAACATACCATTATCCCATAATAGCATATGACTTAAATATTATTTAGTAATAATCAAATCAAATTATCAACTATAGAAAATCCATAGATAATCAAGTATTGTTTACTTGGTGAGAAAGCAGGATGTAACAAGAAATAACCACAAGGTGTAAATAAAATAAAAAATTGTGAAAAGTTAACACTAAACTAAAAACCATAGTATAATTAAAACATGGAATATAATAACATTCTAATATCATGTGTATCCACCAAACTTAATAAATTAAGAGTATATGGTTATAAATACTTTCCTTGGTTTAACTTATCAGCATGTCAATCTTCCCCTTAGCTCAAATGGAAATTTATGAGAGATGTTGTAGGTGAATCTCAATAAATAAATAATAATAATACATAATTATCCTTTGTTTGGGACTCAAATTACTATGTGTACCTTGTTGTTTCAACTTATCTTCTTCATGTCTTAAAATACCTT